>JACCPG010010249.1:0-50450 GCA_016069955.1 Drepana arcuata | reverse complement strand
CATACCTCTCTCGCTTCGTCCATATTTATCAGGCTCTTCAGACAAGCTTATCGGTTTCGATCTCTTGTATTAATTTAGCCAATCTATCTGTGTGCAGAATCACATCCAATGCCGTTCAGCCAGTCTGGCTTGATTGAGTAACATAATACAATGATATTAACATAATGCATCTTGATACTATTAAAATATTCTATATATATCCTCACGCCTTCCCACAAGGGTCCCCGAAGGGGTAGGCAGAGGTGTATAGGTAATACCCACACACCCACTTTCCGCCAGAGGTATATTAGGTGCCAACGTGACAGATGGAGAGTCCATCGCCGTTACTCAAGCACGACTATATACGCCTTTGAATTTCTTCTCAGACGTATGCAGGTTTCCTCTCGATGTTTTCCTTCACCGTAAAGCTCGTGGTGTGACTAATCACTGTACTTAAGTTTAGAAAAACTCATTGGTACAGTCGGGATTCGAACTTGCGACCTTTGCGTCGCAGGCAACTGCTCGAACCATTCGGCCACCACGGCTCTAATTCTACAATAATATATATCCTCACGCCTTCCCACAAGGGTCCCCGAAGGGATAGGCAGAGATGTATGGGTAATACCCACACACCCACTTTCCACCAGAGGTATATTAGGTGCCAATGTGACAGATGGCGAGTACAATCGGTACTTGATGTAATCCAACCTAATATGGTTCCTGGTCTACCATAATATGAAATCCACTAGCATCTAGATTTTTAAAAAATACTAATAAATAGTAAATACCTGGGACAATCCCACACAAATTGATCTAGTCCCAAATTAAGCAAAGCTTGTGTTATGATAACTAGACAACGATATATTTACTTATATAGATAGATATATACATAAATACATAGGACATCCAAGACTAAGGTACAAATACTCGTGTTCATCACACAAATATCTACCCTCAGCGGGATAAGAACCCGCGACCTCAAGATTCGCAGTCAGGAGCTCTAACCACTAGACCAGACGGTCGTTTTATTTTTAATTGGTTACTCTGGCTAACTTCTGCCTGGAGGCCTTTGGTCACGAAAAAAGGTGCAAGCAAACACGAGATCTCAGCTTAGGGTTTGCTAACTAGGTGTTTGGACTCAAGTCTTAATTATTATACTTGAAATATTTTTTGATCTGATTTAATGCTATTGGCTTGACGCTGGCAGGCTTACAAGGAACTAGGGAACGAAAGAGACAGACATTATAACACGATAGTCTGTCTCTTACGCACGCTTCAATTATGAAAGCACATCTGACCGCCTCTAATATTGGCACAAAGCAACTGTCAATGTCAATTCTCCACGCTGTGACAGCCCTACGTCGACCTTGTACTCGAAATATAATATTTTCATCTACACCGAGTCGTATAATCTCATGTAATATTGCATTTTGTACCGGGCAGTAAGAATTGCTGATAGCCCTACTAAGTTGTGTAGGTAGAGCTACGGTGCCGTGTTATGATGGCATTTAGCCGGGTTATAAAAGTACCAGTGATAAATATGTTTACGTCTTCCAAACGTCCCCGAAGGGGTTGGTAGCGGAATGTAGAAAGTACCCACGAACCCACTTTTCACTGGAGATTTATTTTACGTGCCAACGTGACAGATGACGAGTCCACTTCCTCATCGCCACTTCTCATGCACGACCATACAGACGCCTTTGAATTTCTACTAAGTCGTATGGTTTCCTTCATCGTAAAGTTCGTGGTGTGATTAATCACTGCAGTTAAGTTCAGAAAATCTCATTGGTACAATCGGGATTCGAACTTGCAATCTTCGCGTCGCCGGCAACTACTTGAACCACTCGGCCACCACGGCTCTGTAAATTTCTACTCATATATATGCAGGTTTCCACTCGATGTTTTCCTTCGCCGTAAAGCTCGTGTTGGTACCTAGCATGCGTTGTTTAAGTTTCAATTATAACAGTTAAGTACAAGCGAGGCATTTCCATGTAAATCCATTAAAGCCTCCGTGATGTATGGTCGAAGCCTGTCACACTCGTATTATCTATGGACGTAAATGGAGGTCTGCTGGCGGGGAATTATGGCCCCTATTGTGCCCGTAAAGGAAGGTTTCGAGTTGAATTTCCCACTATTTGCTATTGTTTTCGACTGTGGACGATGCAGCCTGTTATCAAACCCGGGTCACTGTATCTTTACATATAAAATAATACTGTTATATATGACTGACTGATGAACGGCGTGCAGTGTCGGTCTCTGTGGGTAATAAGAATTAATGGAAAAGCTATCCTTTATTTTAAGTTGAATCAAACTGCATACGGTGTGCAAATTTGATTGAAATCGGTTAAGTTATTTAGGAGCCCATCATGGACTTGATTGCTATAAAAAAGGTTATAAGTGAGTCAATCTTAAAAGATAGACATATGCTGTCGCGGACTCGCGACAAGCGAGCTCTACTGGCAACATTACTCACTTATGCTTCGCTCCTATTGGTCGTAGCATGATGTTATATAGCCTAAAGCCTTCCTAGAGAAATGGACTATCCAACTCAAAAATAATTTTTCAATTCCAACCAGCAGTTCCTGAGATTAGCGCGTTCAAACAAACAAACTCTTCAGCTTTATTATATTAGTATAGATGTGGATCTTTAATGCGGGTGCAATCACACCCTCGCCCACCTCTGTGGGGACCATTGTGCGACGCGAATATATGTATATGTTCACGACCGTATTGGATAAAGGAAGGCATCGTTATCAAACCAATTCTGGAGTGGGAACATTGTCCTTGAAACCGCTATAACTCACTAATAATATTCCAATATTTTAGAGTTACACACACATAGATATGCCGATAACTGATATCTAGCGAGAGGTCTCTCTAGTCTTACATTTAGCTTCATACACGCTCATAATTTTCTTCTCTTCTTCTAGTCTTCCTCTTCTTCTTCATCTACATCACACACGTTCGCATTGTTATCAGTTTCGTCAACCTTTTTTCAATCATCATTTGTATAGGTTTCCTTTACTTGTAAATATGTTTAATTCAACATCTTAAATAAAATTATTTACGTTACGTTAAGTCTAGATTGGATTATCGAACCGTACGAGAATAGGCAGTGTAAACATGCCTTATAGGGTAAGTTTCGTTCAAAGCTAATTACTCGGCTAAAGCTCAGTTACTCTACATGTTTATCAACACGAGATCTGATACATTTCGGGAGCTTTCAGGAACCCCATTTATGTTAACTTTATCGTTATATCTCTGGCGGAAATTGGGTGTGTGAGTAACACCTATACACCTCTGCCTACCCCTTCGGGGACCCTTGTGGGAAGTTCGAATCCCTGTACTGTACTAATGAGTTTTTCTGAACTTAAGTACAGTTTAGTCACATCACGCGTTTTACGGTGAAGGAAAACATCGAGAAGGAATGCATACGTCTGAGAAGTAATTCAATGGCGCTATAACACCGAGAACGGGTGAGATTTTAATAAGATCTGCAAGCACTACACAGATGAGGAGCGTGTTGTGTGCTCTTGTTGAGTCTTTTGTATCTGCTGGGGTGGTAAATCGGCCTGTTTATTGAATTTCATTGGTACGTGACTGAGTGGTAGACTGAACGAATGAATGACTGAGCGAATGACTGAATCCTATTTGCTACGTCGCTAAGATAACATTCAAATTTTAATACTATTATGACCTGAACATCGTGCTTCGTAGACTACATTAAACTATCGGCCTCGCTTGCTTAGTCTGTAAAGCTAAGACATTCCGACAACAGAATTTCAGGATTAAAAAGAGATGGAACTTTCGCTAATATTATAAAGAGGTAAAATTTGTAAGTTTGTGTTGTAGTCAAGAGATTTGACTCTACTGGTAGAGAGTACACTACAAAATTATATTAGTACTGGGACTAGTACCCAAGGGAGTGGAGTAGTCATATAAATGTACTAGCTGTACCCGCGACTTGGTCCGCGTTTAATCAACAAAAAAGGTATTGTTCAGTTTCTGAACTAAGACCACGAAGTTCTGACCCTTTGATCTGGGTTGTTGGAAACCTAGATTAATGGGTCAGAACGGCGAACTGTTGCATGTGGATGAAACAAAATAGTTTCTATACCATGTTCTAACTATCTAGATCCAGTCGATCATTAAAGGATGGAAAAAATACTAACGTATGGCAATAAACCGAGCAAGTTCTGTAAATCTAGAGAACAGGCTCTACACTCTCTGCCTGACCCGTTGCAGTGACAGATAATTATTTATTAATTTAAATTAATTATTTATTAATTAAAATTAATTCTTTATTAATTAAAATTAATTCTTTATTAATTACAATTAATTCTTTATTAATTACAATTAATTCTTTATTAATTAAAATTAATTATTTATTAATTAAAATTAATTATTTATTAATTCAAATATACATTACAGAGTTAATAATGTTTTAGTTATTAGTGTTTTTTAAACTAATATTAAGTATGACTAAGCACTAGGTTCTCACAAAAGAAATTCTATATCTAAGTAAACATGTTTCTCATTTACATAGAGTCAGTATCAACACATAGAGTCAGCAACAGTGAAGACAATTCGCTCGAGCCGTCAATTGAGTGGGTAGAATTGGCAAACTATAGGCATTGCGAATGCGCCCATCGGTGCACTTTTTTTATACTACATGGTTGCCAAACAAGCATGCGGCCCGCCTGATGGTAAGCGGTTACCGCCGTCTATGGACGCTTGCACTCGCGCGTTGCCGACCCTGCAGGAATCTCTTCACACCTTTCTTGAAGAACTCCATGCTGTACTCTCCAGGGAAAACCTCAACGCGGAGCTCATTCCACAGCCTGAGCGTTCGCGGAAGAAAACTCCTTTGGAACCGCGCAGTGCGAGACCTTTGTGGTTCCAAGGTATGGGGATGAATTCCCCGTCGATAGCGAGAGGTGCGGTGGTAGAAGGTGGAAGTGGGCACTGCCGCTATGTGCGCGTGTGCGTAGGCCATACAAATAATGCTCCGGTTTACCTACAATCATTAAAATTTAAGCCTTCACAGGCATAATAAGTATGACTCTCCCATTAGGTGGACAGAATACTTTACAAGCAAATAGGGAGCCATTTGTAAATCTCATTAAACATGACATTTAGTCCAATTAAATCCCGGGATGCGGACTAATGACACGCAACATGCCCAGATTTGAATCACAATGTTGCCAACATAAAAAACGACTTCACTTCCGGCGGCCGCCATTCAAACGGTCACGAAGCTGTCGACGACGAAAAACATACTTAGTTACATGGGAGAAGAATCGAAAATCGTAAAATGCTGTTTAATAGCAGTCGTTTCAAAGTACTATTGATATGTTAAATTATGTTTTTTGACGACTTTATTAAGTAAGACCTATACAGTTTATTGTGAAAAAATACAATTAGTAAATGAGGGTGTGATTTTCAAATGATGAAAGGCATGTTACATTGGTTTGGACGTGTAAAAAGGGTGACTGAAGATTGACGAGATGGATGTAAAATGCGATAGTGCGTGAAAGGAGAGAGAGAGAGAGACCGTGTTCCGAATACGTAAATGAAATCGAATATTCTAATATGGAAAAGTCAACCACACAATCGGCGACGATGTATGAAGAGTGTCCCTTGTGTGTCATGTGGATGAAGCGAAAGGTCTGAAGTGTAGAGAGAACTGGCGCTTTACTCTCTCTACCTACCGTTATGAGGATGCTTTGCCAAATAATAATAATAATAATATATCCTCACGCCTCCCCACAAGGGTCCCGGAGAGATACGCAGGGGTAGTAACCACAAGCTCACTTTCCGCCAGCGATATATTTTAGGTGCCAACGTGACAGATAGGGAGTCCATCGCCGGTACTCCAGCACGACTATACATACGCCTTTGAATTTCTTCTCAGACGTATGCAGGTTTCCTCTCGATGTTTACCTTCACCGTAAAGCTCGGGGTGTGACTAATCACTGTAATTAAGTTCAGAAAATAAGATATAAACAAAAGAATCCCACTATCTCGTGAATCACTGTCACTCTTGCACGCGGGTGTGCACACGTCAGCACACGACAGTTTTTTCCCGAAATTTTCTAGATTTTTTTTACCCGTGACCCGGATTTTCATTTGAGCGTTTCTCGATAATTGTGTTTGCTTTGTTTTATAAATAAATTCCAATGACATTTTTTAGCCCTACTCGCTTGATTGGAACGACTGAGTCTACAACCCTTTCCGTTCGAGGACAAAGGTCTGACGAACTAGAGCCAGCAGCTCCACACTGGCTGATTTGATTGAAAAATAAATATCCTAAATAAATAGATACATTGGGACAATTCCGCGCAATTTGACATAGTCCCAAATACGCAAAGCTTGTTCTAAGGTAACTAGACAACGATATTATAAGAGAGGTATGAAGGGTTCCCGTTCGAATTTGGAGCTGCCCGACTGGGGCAGTACCTCCACCTTATAGATGACCGCAGCCAAATATCAGTATTATTGTGTTGTGTTCCTGCGCGATGAATAGGGTTTCCAATAACGGGGAGGTATTAGTTCCATTATGCTGCAAACACAGTATAACTCTTCAAACACTGAGTGGCAACGCGCAAGTCATACTTCGTGAGCGTAAATAGGCTACGGTGACCGCTTTCCATCAGGTGGGCCGTATGCGTGATTGCGACAGTCGTAGATTTACAAACATCATCCCGGTATACATATTCAAATATATCAGCACTATATGAGCTTCACGGTGCAAGTTCTCTATAGACTTACAGATCTCTTTCACTTCATCCACATTCATCACGGTTGTTTTGAGTACCTACTCTTAACATTTTGGATTGGACGTAGGTTGTCCGATTGTGGTCTTACTCTACCTCTTCCACACACTTTAGCATTGTCTGTTTCTTCAACCTTTCTTTATTGATCCTTTCTATATGTCAAACCAACGTAACCTACCTTCCTTCTATCATCCTAAGCACGCCGTTAAACGGCGATCGCCTTTCCACCTGGGGCTTAATGACACCGTATCATGTTTACTCCGCGTGTAAAACTTATCGTTTCTACGTCGTTAACGCCACAGACGAATAAAGCACTAAGCGATCCCCTAAAAGCAGTTTAAGGTTCATTATTCCGGGGCACTTAGGGTCTCCGTTGGCGGGTCCCTGAGTACTTTTTCAGATTAAAATTTTGGCATCGGGGTGGGTAATGAAACCCGTACGGCCCATTAGGCAGGTCGGCCGGCCATTAGTTGTTCACGTCCGCAATTACACCGGATTGTGAGTTACGATGGCTACGCGGCCATCGCGCGGTGATCGATCGCACTAGGGCTGGCTACTTCTGTCGACTACTCTTATACAAACTTTTGTTTTTGTCCTCACGCCTTCCCACAAGGGTCCCCGAAGGGGTAGGCAGAGGTGTATAGGTAATTCCCACACACCCACTTTCCGCCAGAGGTATGTTAGGTGCCAACGTGACAGATAGGGAGTCCATCGACATTACTCAAGCACTACTATACATACGCCTTTGAATGTCTACTCAGACGTATGCAGGTTTCCTCTCGATGTTTTCCATCCACGAAGACGCGCCCCACCAATTTCTAGTCGAGGAGTATGTAGTCATGGAGTATGGCCCGAGTCTATTAATTGTAGTGTGCGTGTGCACTCATAAGTCATCATTGTGTACTGACAATGCTCAAACATTAGTGGAAGGTTGCACACTAACACTGTAAACTATAAGGAAGAATAGTGGGGCGTGTCTTCGTTGATGGCACTATCTATAGTCCTGAAAAACGGTGATGGACTCGCCATCTGACACGTTAACACCTATCAGCCACGGCTCTGTTATATTGCCGAAATAAATCTTAGCAAAGCTAGCAGAAAATAAAATGATCTTAACACGTACAACCCTTGGAAACATGCAATTCCACTGCGTGTGCTTCAACCTGACCCTGCAGCAGAATCATAGGTCGTCGCCCCAGGCTACAATTATACCAAGCCGAGAACTTAATAACATTCCACTCAACCAGTCATAATCATGTTTCACTAACGGCTGGATGCACTGATGAAGCTGCCTCCAATTTTGTATTGATCTGTGTATTAATATAGAGAGTATATTATATTGCAAAGAGCTTGAAATACAAGGCGGTTGCTAGTGATACTCAGTTGGGCGGGCGGATGAAAGTTGCATTACATTCTGTCGAACTATTCTTCATCTTCTTCTTACAGTAAATATAACGCGTTATGTTTTTTAAAATATATTTATCCTGACGCATTACCATAACGATTCCCGAAGGGGTAGGCAGAGGTGTAGTGGTAGTACTCACACACCCACTTTCCGCCAGAGATATATTTTAGGGCCAACGTGACAGATGGCAAGTCCGTCGCCGTTACTCAAGCACGACTATACATACGCCTTGGAATTTCTTCTCAGACGTATGCAGGTTTCCTCTCGATGTTTTCCTTCATCGTAAAGCTCGTGGTGTGTCGACATATCATCCGTGTTATCCAGCTAATATTATCTGAGCCGAATTTCATCCAATTGCGTTCAGTACCCTTTGCGTGAAAGAGGAACAAAGAGAGAGCTCAAGTTCTTTCTAGACTTTCAAGCCTTCTTCGCATTAAAGCGACACTAGTATGCACGACTGTCCCACACACCTCGGACAATTGCCACCTATAGTTCATGTAGATCAATCTATATATATATATATATGAATGAATGTTTGTCTGTCCGTGGTGGCCGAGTGGTTCGAGCAGTTGCCTGCGACACAAAGATCGCAAGTTCGAATCCCGACTGTACCAATGAGTTTTTCTAATCTTAAGTACAGTGATTAGTCACACCACGAGCTTTACGGTGAAGGAAAACATCGAGAGGAAACCTGCATACGTCTGAGAAGAAATTCAAAGGCGTATGTATAGTCGTGCTGGAGTACCGGCGATGGACTCCCTATCTGTCACGTTGGCACCTAATATACCTCTGGCGGAAAGTGGGTGTGTGGGTATTACCTATACACCTCTACCTACCCCTTCGGGGACCCTTGTGGAAGGCGTGAGGATATATTATTATATTATATATATATATGTTTGTATGTATGTCCTTTATAGAATTGTAAACGGCTTGACAGATTTTTTATGAAATTTTCTGTTTCTTCAGTTGGATTCGAGAATGGTTTAGATTCACAATTGGAGCCTATAGGTGGCGCCACTGAGTATGTGGCTTTTATTTTTTCACCCAAGCGAAGGTGGGCGGGACAATTAGTTTAGGTACATGTCTTAAGTATTGGTTGTAAATGACTCCAAATATCGCAACATCCACCATCCACCATCCACCATCCACCATCCACTATCCACCATCCACCATCCACCATCCACCCTCCACCATCCACCCTTCACATTCCACCACTACCAATCTATTACCAACCTATTTCTAATACTCTACAACGTTCTCATCCTGGAGTGTCCGATCGATTAAAATCAAATCCAATCCAATATAATTCTATAACGTGCAATAAATAAAACCCAATTTTCCACATCAGAAAATGTTCAAGCAAGAATACTGATGCGTGTAATGAAAGCGTACATGTATCCTCGCAACACAATAACCTATGGCGCGGAGGCCTCTTAAACATAAGTAACTAAATTCTATTCTAGCTCCCTGGACTGGAAAACTGCGAACTGGGACCTCGTTACATCGACATATGGGTACCTATTACGTGTGAGCAATAGGCTTGCAATAGCGAGATGTTGTTGCAGTATACGAAATGTGAGAGTAATAACTGCACTTCACTTGATGTGGTCTGTGGAGTAAGAGCGTCGTAATGAGCTCCTTGGGGAGGGGGAGGATTGTTATAGTGTGTTGGCAACCGAGGGATTAGACCTATTATGTTGCCAACACAGTATAACTCTCTGAACACAGAGTGGCAACGCGCAAGTGATACTTAGGTATCGTGAGCGTAAATAGGCTGCGGTAACCGTTTCCCATCAGGTGGGTCGTATGCTTGTTTGCCACTCTTGTTGTATAATTTTTTTTTTTTTATTTTCTTTATTATTTATAGAGGGTTTTTAATATAATTAATGCCACCCTCGATTGTACACTTACTAACAGACACAACAACTAAGTCTATCTCCGCCTTATATCCAATCCAACAAATTGTAATAGTATTCTGACTTCCCGTGACAGTGGAGTCGACAGGATACTATTGTACAATCCCACATCGTAACAATTATTTGATAAACTAAACTGCGATATAAAGGAGAAACTTCTTTTGTACCAGACACTCATTTCTTCAATCTCGTTTTACACTCATTTATATATTCACAACAGCCGTGGTGGCCGAGTGGTTCGAGCAGTTGCCTGCGACGCAAAGGTCGCAAGTTCGAATCCCGACTGTACCAATGAGTTTTTCTGAACTTAAGTACAGTGATTAGTCACACCACGAGCTTTACGGTGAAGGAAAACATCGTGAGGAAACCTGCATATACACCTCTGCCTACCCCTTCGGGGACCCCTGTGGGAAGGCGTGAGGATATATATATATATATATATATATATTCACATTTTCGAGTGACCAAAAGGGTCATAACAGTAATGTAATGTAAAGTAAAGATATGTATCCTCACGCCTTCCCACAAGGGTCCCCGAAGAGGTAGGCAGAGGTGTGTAGGTAGTACCCACACATCCGCCTGATTGTTTTCCAGAATCCACCAGATTTTCCGCCAGAGACATATTTTAGGTGCCAACGTGACAGATGGCGAGTTCATCGCCGTTACCCAAGCACGACTATACATACGCCTTTGAATTGCTTCTCAGACGTATGCAGGTTTGTTCTCGATGTTTTCCTGCACCGTAAAGCTCGTGGTGTGACTAACCACTGTACTTTACTTATATTAGAAAATACTAATAAAATTTGAATTATTTTTGCATTGCCAAAGGCTATATAGGTTATATTTATGTTTTAAGTTACATTACGTAAGGGAGCAGAGCATTAAACTCACACATGAATTGAACACGAGTAAAAACGCCGATGTATACGTATGACGCGAGATATTCACAGTAAAGCTAATTAGTTATGTCATTTTGACAGCAACTGGTGGCAAACGTGAGTATACACAAACGTAATAAGGCTACCAGCCCGGGTAGAACGGCGTGTAAGACATTGTCACGTCCAAATATCCGCGAACTAAGCGGATTAACCGTTACGTCCGCTTGAATAACCGCACCGGGAACAATGAACTTAGCTTAGACACAATTTTTTTTATTATTACCCCCTATTAGCCTGCCATACCTTTCTCTGCATCACCCAAAGGTGTGGTAGAGAATGCCTACGGCATTAAGTCCGCCTGTGCAATTGGTATTGCAGGAAGATGTTAAATAAATAAAATATTTTTACGATTACTCAATATCTACTATCGCAAGTTCTTACCCCGGTGGTCTGAAGTCTGAACATAGCTAGTTATCACACCGCAAGTTTTACGGTAAAACAAAACATCGCGAGAAAACCTCTATACTTACTTCTATAGAAGAAATTCAAAGACGTATGTATGTATATACATACTAGCTTATGCCCACGGCTTCGCCCGCGTGAAGTTTTCAGCAAAATAGCTTTTTTTATCTGTAGTATTAATGTTTATTTTTTTAATAAAAATAAACATCTATTATAATATTATAATTATTATAATTCTAATATCCTATGTTACTTCTTATACCTCCAAGAATATGTGTACAAAGTTTCATGATGATCAGTTAAGTAGTTTTTACGTGAAAGCGTAACAAACAAACTTACATTCACATTTATAATATTAGTAAGGATTATAAGCCGTAGTTGCCGAGTGGTTCGAGTAGTAGCCTGCACCAAAAAGATCGCAAGTTCGAATCCCGACTGTACCATTGAGTTTTCCTTGAGAAAACATTGAGAGGAAACCTGCATACGTCTGAGAAGCAATTCAAAGCGTATGTATAGTTGTGCTTGAGTAACGGCGACGGACTCGACATCTGTCACGTTGGCACCTAAATTATATCTCTGGCGGAAAGTGGGTGTGTGGATACTACCAATAAACCTCTGCCTACCCCTTCGGGGACCCATGTGGGAATGAGGATATATTACAATCGCACATCTAACCGTACCTATGGTGTTTGCATGTTAGCGAACATAAGGAAAGTAGAACTATATAATAGAAGATATACGAGGAAAGATCGAAGTAATCTTGAATTTATGAAGAAAATATCATCAAAGAACCGAAATTGATTTTATCAAAGCGATATTTCACGATAGAATACAAAGGCCACAAAGCAACACCCCTATAAAAATACATCCGGCGTTCTTAAGTCGGATTCACACCGCACGACTTTATTTATCAATGGACCGGCTATAAATTAGGGCACGCTCACACCACACCGCAGAATTAACATAATAAAAAGGGAGCATTCATATGTCGGTCGTAAATAAATTTTTATAGCCATCGGTCTAATGCCGAAAATGTCGCCGAAAGGGGACGCCACTAACGCCGAGCGCAAACTTTATATTCGTGAATCCACGCGCACATAGTATTAACAGGGTTGCGTCGTAAACATTTTTTGCAAAGAAAATGGAATGTGTTTTATCGGCCGGACGTAAAAATTCGTTGAATAAATCAATGGGCGTAGAGGTCCGGTTTATATGCATTGAATAGTGATTTGATCTTTATGCACTGAGGGAGGAACCTCTCTCTCAAAAACTCGGGCCAAAACTTTACCTCGTCCATTCTCGGACATACTAGAACTGTCTTGTCATCTGCTTGGCTGACGATATAAGCATTTTTTTTACAAGCTTTCAGATGACAAGCAATGTTTAAGTATGTTAGGGTCAAAACTTACAACTGAATTTAAAAGTTTTGTTACAAAGTGAGAGCCGTGATGGGCGAGTCTGCGACACAAAGTTCGCAAGTTCGAATCCCGACTGTACCAATTTTTTCTAAACTTAATTACAGTGATTAGTCACACCACGAGCTTTACGGTGAAGGAAAATATCGATAGAAAACCTGCAGTCTGAGAAGCAATTCAAAGGCGTATGCATAATCGTGCTTAAGTGACGGCGACAACGTGACTCGCCATCTGTCACGTTGGCACTTAAAATATATCTGTGGCGGAATGTCACCTATACACCACTGGTTACCCCTTCGTGACCCTTGTGGGAAGGCGTGAGGATATATATATAATTGTTAAAATGTCGCTTTTTTTTTTCTTTATAGAGTATTTCAATGTCATTTTCTATTTACGTAGCGCGAGTTCCGAAGTATTTGAATTTGGTTGTTTTTTGGTGGAAACTTTTTCTAGAGAATTTTGCTACTTAGCAGAACTATGACGACACCACAGTGCCTGCTCTCCGGCCTCCGGCGGACCTCGTGTGTTTTAAATAAATTCTTCCCTGAAGACGCAGTGCCTAATAACAAAACCTACTGTTACGTACTTATCAAGATAGCTTTTGGAACAAGTGTAAGCATTTCGGTCTTTATTACTAACGTTGTAAAGCTGAAATTCAATAAAATTACCACTTCCTATTGACAAAGGTACACCCCACCACTTATCGGAAATTATTTTTACGCAGACGGAGAGTTTATATGATAAAATCACTGCTTTTGGGAGACTGTATTCGGTCTGTACCTATTTGAATGGTTCACCATTTTCAATAGAGATAACTTTGAAAATAGAACAGATTTTTCATTAATATTCGCTATATTAGCATGTCCCAATTTAGTTCCAACTACGTATTTTTAATTGACTAAAACATTCAAATATAGAATACTTCAATTCCAAATTTAAATTTAAGGATATTATGTCTTAGGCCTAGTTTACACAGTGCGAGCTGCTGACCAGACAGTAGACAGATACTCGGCTTGTCTACTCGTACGCCAATAGCTCGGCTCGCCTTTGCTGTCTACACGACAGTAGTAGCTGCTGTCCAGTCTTGCGAGTTACCGCAATGTCGAGTGAACGTGTTAAAATAAAAAAAAACTGTGATACGCTCTATGACAAAAATATTATGTCAAGGATTGGAAAATGTATATAAAAAAACTACAAAAAAAAAGCGAAAGAAAAGGATTTGGATTAGAGAATGGCCGCTCGCACTGGCGAGCTACTGCCGAACGCGTCTAAACGATGCGTTAGATTCGTTGAATGAGGTTGAAACTTGCAAACTCACGTATTGCAGATTCACGTAGCGTAACCTATCATAAAACAGATCGCATGCTATTTGCCACATGAAAAAATTTTTTGTTATATGTTTTTCAATCAATGTGTAAATAGTGGCACAGGTCGTCTATTGGTAACTTACATTTTATCGTTTTATGCTAAGTCCATAAATAAATTAAAGTAATATAAATTCCTAAATAAAGTAAAAATAAAAAAAAGTAAAAATAAATAAAATAAAAAATAGCTTACTATGAAAACAGCCATTTAAGTAGCCTGCAAAGTTGAAATTGTGATCAGTATCTATGAATATATAGTCTATATCTATGAGGTTTTCTGAAGTGATTTGGCACAACACTAGCTTTTTGGTGAAAGAAAATATTATTAGTAAGCGTGCATACGTTTGAGAAGAAATTCGACGTCTTTTCCTTGAGAGAAGATCGCGCCATCTGTTGTACTATATCTCTAGCGAATTGTAAATATATCATGACAAAAAAACAAAAGCAAACACTTCATTGACAGCGTCGAAGGCACCACATATTATTATTAAATAATTTCCGACTTTGTATAGTAATTGCGTAGGGTTTAATTTCGCTGGTAGTTAGTAGTAGGGCAAACCCAACTCGATCCGTCTAGTAATACCGGGTTCAAAAAAATAATAAGATAGAATATAAATTCATAATTCAAATATTGGAAATACAATTCCAAATTAATGTATTTCTAAGGCAACGAAACCAAGGCCTTTAATATTAAAAATATATACCACATACCTATATAAACATTAAATACTCATGCCAGTTTTCTCAAGCTATGCTCAGAACATATTTGTAATTCAAATATTTAAAATACCAAAGCCGTGGTTGCCGAGTGGTTCGAGCAGTTGCCTGCGACGCAAAGGTCGCAAGTTCGAATCCCGACTGTACCAATGAGTTTTTAGAACTTAAGTACAATGATTAGTCACACCACGAGCTGAACGGTGAAGGAAAACATCGAGAGGAAACCTGCATACGTCTAAGAAGAAATTCAAAGGCGTATGTATAGTCATGCTGGAGTAACGGCGATGGACTCGCCATCTGTCACGTTGGCACCTAATATACCTCTGGCGGAAAGTGGGTGTGTGGGTATATTACCTATGCCCCTGCCTACCCCTTCGGGGACCCTTGTGGGAAGGCGTGAGGATATTATTTAAAATACAATTCTAGAATGATTCTATATTCAAAATGTATTTTTTAAGGCAAGGAAACCAAGGCATTATCTTATTCAAATACCGTTGTAGGTACATATAGACCTTAATTGTTGTAGTTTTTTTTTAATCTCATGCCAGTTCTTGGCCGAGCTATTTCCCCTATCGCGTGAATGTGGGCCGTAGCGGCGATAAGGGCCCTTTTGTCCCCGTAAATATAAATTGCGCCATAAATGTCAGATGGACACAATTGGCCCGTTCTGATTTTGGCAGCAGAGTGATGCACAGGCCGTGAAACTTTGCCCGCTCATTTAAAATTTCACCGTATTACAAGGTGTTAGAATATATTTTACGAGGACCTTGGGATAATGGGAACAAAACCCCATTTGGCGCTAATGTGGTATTTGAATTTTTATTTTTATTCGTGTGCGAGTTAAGATTGATTTATGACCGACTACCGAATATATATATACCTCACACATTCCCTTAAGGAACCTCGAGGGCCCTCGAAGGGGGTAGGCAGAGGTGTATATATATATAATAAAGGCGAAAGTTTGGATGTTTGTTGCCGTTTTACGGCTAAAGAAGTAGGAAAAAAAAAAAACACTGTTAGAAGTGACGCTTTGAAGGTCTACGCTACGAAGGACATGCCTTTATGTACGAAGCAGACGTTATTAAAGAACTCCATAGGTCGGTATTACGTGGAGTAATTTTAGTCCTTTTGATGCCAAGTCATAGAGCCCTCCTTTCATAAAGAACGGAAACCATTACCCAAAAAACCATGAATAAATGTGAAATTTGCAAGGACCTTTACTCAGGAGGAATTTTGGCCGAAAAGTGTAGTTTTCCGGCGATTCAGGGGCCGGATACCCGGCACCCCGAGCTACTCGCCAACCTCACGTGTGAATAAGTCTTAAGAATATTGTAATTTTATTCTCTCTTCCTCACGCCTTCCCACAAGGGTCCCCGAAGGGATAGGCAGAGGTGTATGGGTAATACCCACACACCCACTTTCCGCCGAGGTATATTAGGTGCCAACGTGACAGATGGCGAGTCCATCGCAGTTACTCAAGCACGATTATACATACGCCTTTGAATTTCTTCTCAGACGTATGCAGGTTACCTCACGATGTTTTCCTTCACCGTAAAGCTCGTGGTGTGACTAATCACTGTACTTAAGTTCAGAAAAACTCATTGGTACTGTCGGGATTCGAACTTACGATCTTTGTGTCGCAGGCAACTGCTCGAACCACTCGGCCACCACGGCTTTTTATTACCTGTATTTATTTCCTGTAATTTTTATTACCTGAATTTTATATGGTACTAGCTGTCCTGGCAGCTTAGCTCGGGTGAAAAAAAAAATGTTAGGGTTGGACAACCCTTATGAGGGTTAGGGGTATGAAAAATAGATAGTAACCGATTCTCAGACCTACTGAATATGCATATAACATTTCATACAAATCGGTCAAGCCGTTGCGGAGGAGTATGGTAACAGACATTGTGACACGAGATTTTTATATATACATACATACATATCATCACGCCAAGTCCCTAACGGGGTAGGCAGAGAGTATAGAGCGCCAGTTCTCTCTAGACTTACATACCTCTTTCGCTTCGTCCACATTCATCAGTCTCTTCATACATGCTCGTCGGTTTCGAGTACTCTTAACGTTCCCGTCCTTTAGAGTCCGATCTATTTGATCCAGGTAGTTGGAACGTGGCCTTCCTCTACCTCTTCTTGCACACACTTTTGCTTTGTATATCTGTATTTATTTTTATATATAAGATGTTTTATAGTAATATCTGTCCCGCATAGCTTCGCCCGTGTGACAAATAATAATTTCCTGATACGCGATCGCAGCGCCACCTATAGGGTCCAATTGTGAATCTAAACCATTCTCGAATCCATCTGAAGACACACATTTTTTCATTGAAATCGGTCCCGCCGCTTACGATTCTTTTAAGGACATACAGACAAACCTTAATTTTTATATATGTATGTAGATTATTGTATTTTTATGGGTCTTGTTGCCTGAAGTAAATAGATAAAATAAGGACCAAATGGTTGAAATTTGCCTCAGAGATAGATTAAACGCTAGATAAACGCATAGGATAAGGTTTTAAACTTGGAAAATTATACAAAAGATCTAAAATTTACCCGGTTAAAAACGTATATTTCACGAGTCAGAGGCAAAGCTGCGGAAATCAAATGGGTGACAAGGAGAGGTGCATTCAAAGGCGTGTGGAGAGGAATGTGTCTGGACAGATGTATGGCGGGATGCTGGCGCATTGTGCTCCGAGATTGCACCCGGTTGCCAATTGCGCGATAACGCTTTCCTAAATTTATGTATTTCACTCACGTTTATATATTTTAAAAAACTTCCTGCAATTATTGCACAGGCAAACTTAATGCCAAAGGTATTCCTCCAACGGTCAACTTCTGGGTGGTGCAGAGAGAGTAATGGCAGGCTACAGGCTATACAATAGGAAAAGCTGTTATAACTACACGTGTATTGTCAGAATGTTTGTTCGTGTCGTGAAAAAGGTCACGCTAAAACAACTGAACGAAATTAGATGAAATTTGGCACAGAGGTAGATTTTTAACTGGATTAATACACAGGATATATTTATTCCAAAATACTTTAAAAAAACTAAAAAGTTAGGTGCCAAGTTCCGCAAGCACCACTATACGTCTTTGAATTTCTTCTCAAAAAAAACTCGTTGGTGTTGATCACCGGGCTTGAAACTGCAATGTAACCGTTTAAACTACCAGGCCATCGCGGCCGTTTTATTATTTTTATTTACTTTTAGATATCAACCCATAAATGGAAGAAATAGTAAAAGCTTACAAGTCTGCAGGGAACTAGTCGGCTAGCGGAGCGACCATAGACATGTGCCGACCATAAAACTTGCCCACTCTTTGCCAATACATCCCACAAAGGCTGATATTTGTGGAATGTCTCCCCAGAACAATGCAATTCCCGTTCCAATATTGCCATCTCTTTTATCCACGTAGACCAGTAACGTTATCGCCCGAAATAGATAGGTATTAGCTCTTCAACTATGTCTCAATATCTGATATTGGTTTATCTTACGAGCTAGAGATAATATGGATAACAGGGTGAGTTGTAGGATATTAGAATTTATCCAGTCAATTTCCAACTACATACATGTCCTAACGAATATATGGAAAAGCCGTGGTGGCCGAGTGGTTCGAATAGTTGCCTGCAACACAAAGATTGCAAGTTTGAATCCCGACTGTACCAATGAGTTTTCTTGAACTTAAGTACAATGCTTAGTCACACGTGAGCTTTACGTTGAAGAAAAACATCGAGAGGAAACCTGCATACGTTTGAGAAAAAAAAGAATCGCGTGTTTATAGTCGTGCTTGAGTAACGGCGATTGACTTGCCATCTGTCACGTTGGCAGCTAAAATATATATCGGACGGAAAGTAGGTGTGTGGGTACTACCTGTACACCTCTGCCTACTTCTTCGGGGACCCTTGTGGGAAGGCGTGAGGAAGATGTGAACTTACGATAATTTATCATACTACGAGCTACAGTTATCGTGTTCAGTGGCGAGTCCGTCGCCTTTTCTCAACCATAATTACATATACATAACATACATACTCACATGACACACGCTTTTGAACTTCTTCTTCACATGTATACAGGTTTCCTCTCGATTATTTCCTTCACCGTAAACTCATACATACATACATATCATCACGCCAATAGTCCCTAACGGGGTAGGCAGAGAGTATAGAGCGCCAGTTCTCTCTAGACTTACATACCTCTTTCGCTTCGTCCACATTCATCAGTCTCTTCATACATGCTCGTCGGTTTCGAGTACTCTTAACGTTCCCGTCCTTCAGAGTCCGATCTATTTGATCCAGGTAGTTGGAGCGTGGCCTTCCTCTGCCTCTTCTTGCACACACTTTTGCTTTGTATATCTGTTTCGTCAATCTTTCTTCACTCATCCTTTCTATGTGTCCAAACCAACGTAACATGCCTTTCTTCATCTTTACAATCACGCCCTCATTCACGCCAGTTGATTTGCGAATCTCTTCACCGTAAACTCATAGTTTGATAACTAGCTGTACTTAAATTTGGATAAAGTATTTGGTACAGACCGCCGAGAATCGTACGATTTCTGTTTCGCAAGCAAACTGGAACAATCTCCCACCACTGCTCATAAATTTGTTAACAATATTTTTTGTAGATCTCAAAGAATCATTGCCTCGTCGGTCAATCGAATTAGATACTTAATTAGCCCCAAACTCAAAAGTGCGATATAACTATTTCCATTCCATAACAACACGTACGTACCACGTAAACTTCCTAAAGTTGACGCCAACTGTGGCTGGCTATAGTACGGGTTGTATATTGATAGATCGCGAGCTAACGACCAACAGATGACCGGAGTGGGGCGATCAGCGCATACTTGAAGTTTGGTAGTTAGCGCTAGGGGTAATTTGGTAGGGTGCGAGTGCTAGCGATTAGCGTTTTGTATCTTAATCTATAATATATCCTCACGCCTTCCCACAAGGGTCCGCGAAGGGGTAGGCAGAGGTGTATAGGTAATAACTACACACCCACGTTCCAAAGAGGTATATTAGGTGCCAATGTGACAGATGGCGAGTCCATCGCCGTTACTCAAGCACGACTATACATACGCCTTTGAATTTCTTCTCAGACGTATGCAGGTTTCCTCTCGATGTTTTCCTTCACCGTTCAGCTCGTGGTGTGACTAATCACTGTACTTAAGTTCAGAAAAACTCATTGGTACAGTCGGGATTCGAACTTGCGACCTTTGCGTCGCAGGCAACTGCTCGAACCACTCGGCCACCACGGCTCATTCTAATGTATCTAGTATCTTAATCTATATATATAAAAATGTTATGTTGGTTTGTGTACGCTTCAAAAACTCAAAGTTCTGTACCGATCGAGCTGAAATTGTAGCATGATATATAAGGAGTACGATTTAATATTTCTTGATTCATTGATTGAATCAAATTCCGTTCGTCCGATCGAGTATATACAGTGCCATCCACGAAGACGCGCCCCACCAATTTCTAATCGAGGGGGTCGCGAAATGTGGGGAATATGATCGGACTCTATTAATTGTAGTAGTGTGCGCCATACTCGCGCACTCATAAATAATCAGTGTGTACCGACAATACTCAAACATTAGTGGAAGGTTGCACACTTACACAATAAACCATAGGGAAGAATAGTGGGGCGCGTCTTCGTGGATTGAGCTATCTATAGGAAAGATCAATATATATTCACAAACTTTAGAATTCATTATAAAATAGTAGACAAATATATTAACAACCTACCGCGTCCTCTCCCGCTCACGCTAACGCCCCACCAATTCCTCACTAACAGGATGGGGTCATCAGTTGCAGTGATCGTGAAACTTTCTCCCGATTGCAATCAATTATTTACAGACTGTCTGGTAGCTACCTACTAGTGGCACTTAAGTCCTGAGGGTCGCTCCTCCAGTGGGCTTACCTGGAACAAAGGGGAAAGATCGTTAAGCATGCGTTGTGAGGAAATGGTTCATGTTTTATACACTGCCGGTTAATGGAAGCTTGTATGTGGTACTTTTACACAGTGGCGTAGCTTAGTAACCAAAGGCCCTGGGGCAAAAAAACAATATAAATACCTGGGACAATTCCACACAAATTGACCTAGTCCCAAATTAAGCAAAGCTTGTGTTATGATAACTAGACAACGATATATTTACTTATATAGATAGATATATACACAAATACATAGGACATCCAAGACTAAGGTACAAATAGTCGTGTTCATCACACAAATATCTGCCCTCAGCGGGATTCGAACCCGCGGCCTCAAGTTTCGCAGTCAACTCTAACCACTAGACCAGACGGTCGCCGAATTAAACGTAAACCAGATTCGTCGTACTCTAGATTCGTTGTAATACAGTCGAGTCCATACTAAAATTTAAAACGTAATACAAATTATAACTTATTTTAATGAACAAGTTAGAACTAAGTTGCCATTATTAAAGTCACATGGAATGTGGTTTATTTATAATACAAATGTAAGAGAATTTTCACTAGTTCAATGTATAGTTAGTAAGTCAGAGTCCGGGGGCCCCCTGAGCTTAGGGGCTTGGGGCACTGCCGCGTTTAGCCCCTAGGTACACAACTACTTTTACAATTATGCAATACCTTACGGTGTGCCTAAGCTAAGGCAAAGCTGTATTATTGGAACTCAGCAATAATATACATGTTTTCATGTTGTTAGAAAAGTTTGATTTGTTGTTGTTTATCTTGTTTGTTGAGGTAGGTACTTCAGTTTTCGTGTGATAAACAAGTGTAAAGAATATAAATAAATAAACTGTAAGTGTTAAATGTGATTAGTCACACCACGAGCTTTACGGTGAAGGAAAACATCGAGAGGAAACCTGCAGTCTGAGAAGAAATTCAAAGGCGTATGTATAGTCGTGCTTGAGTAACGGCGATGGACTCGCCATCTGTCACGTTGGCACCTAATATACCTCTGGCGGAAAGTGGGTGTGTGGGTATTACCCATACACCTCTGCCTACCCCTTCGGGGACCCTTGTGGGAAGGCGTGAGGATATGTTATTATGTTGTTAGATAAAGTCACACTCAAACACGTCACTTTACTCGCAATTCTGAATTTCTTCTAAAACTTACGAAACCTTCAGAATATGTCATATCTTAATTTTATAAACTTCTGTGCGTGTGTTTGTCACTGAAGTCCTCCTAAGCGGCTGGACCGATATTAATGAAATTTTCTGTGTATCACAATTGGACCCGATAGGTGGCGCTACGATCATGTTTAAGGATTTTTTTTACATCTGAGCAAAGCTGGGCGGGACAACTAGTTTACATATAAATGTTGGTCCAGCGCTGGACAAACTCACCTACAAATCACAGGGAGAGGCATTTGCCCAGTGCGATGTAGGTACCAGGCTAACATAAACAGTAAACAGACTAGACAAAATTGTGACACACTCGTAAACCGTAGGATTACGAGTACTCGGTAGGTGATGAACACGTAAAATAGCGATAAAATGTGGTTAGTATGTTTATTACCGGGAGACTAGACAAAAAGATGTTTATGCCTGGTGCCTAATGCCTGACGCACGCTTTATGAGACCGCGAAACGCACCTCAAATTAGAACCTTAAGTAATGGCAACTAAAGTACACTTTTAATGTAATTAAAATAACGTCTACTACGTATTGTAAAATAAACCATACCTCTTGCCACATAAAGTTAAATTTTCAGTGCCGTATCTTAAGCCGCTACGAGGTTGAATTGAGAGATACATTTTGTACAATGGAAGGAGTCTATTGTGAATCTCTTTTGAGCTGAACGCAGCCAATTAAAGCAATCATACCTTCTTGAGCAGCTGTACTTAGGTCAATCTTATATGCTTAGCGCAACGTGCCTTTGGAATACAGGGTGATGATGGAAATATCACTAACCTCCTGTGCAAGGACGATTGGGTATGTTACCTCATTCGCAAAAAATGATAATTAAATTATTAAGAATTACGTTCTGTATATATTGTTTAAAAAATTGCAATTATTATTTGCCCTGTGATTTCACCTGCGGAAATAGGACTTTCCTGGAATAAGACATACATTTTCCCCTTTTTTGCAACATTTTCATTGATGCTCCACTCCTATTGCTCGTAAAGTGATGTCATATAGCCAGCCTTCCTCAATAAACGGGCAATGTAATGCAAAAATATTTATCAAATCGGATTAGTAGATAGTTCCCGAGATCCGAGCATTCAAACAAACAATGCCGCTTTTTAATATCAGTATAAGATATAAGAAATGATATAAAAAATCGCAAATTACATCTCGCCAAGGAATCGGTAAAGAAAATTTTAAAACGGTACCGAAATATATTTCCAAGAACGACCAAAGAATTCGCTTGCGTCCTTAAAAGGCACGAAAAGTTCAAGAATTTCATTTTACCTGCAACCTTTACCTGCATGAAAAGCTTCGCAACCTTGTTTTCTCGAAAAAAATCTAACACTGAAGTGTTAGATTTTTTTCGATAATCTCAGCAAGTCAGAGATAAAATTCCCAGTAAAATTTTGAAGCAAACAGTCCGGAAGTCATAAATTCAAACCATAATAAATATAGCAAAGCTTTTACTGAATGGGTTTTGATGTACGATAAACGGAAACTTTGAAAGGACTTTGCAGTGTGTATACAACCAAAATTTACGGAAGTAAATACTCATATACCTGCAAATAACAACCCAATGGACGTCAATTCATTTATCTACAGAGAAATGGGAGTCGGCGAGTTCGGTGGCTTACGATTGGTCTTGCAAACAATCGAAAAGGTAACCGTTTACCATGAGGCGATCCGCATTTTCTTGCCAGGTTATTAGTAACATTTCCATGACGACAAAAATAATATTTTTTTCTTGACTTCTTTGAATTACTTCAAAAACGTAAGTAGGTTTCCGCTCGACGTTTTCCTTCATCGCTCGATGAAGAGGTGTTTAAACCCAAAAAAACATCTCACCAAGAAATCATTTTTGCTTTGCAAATTGGTGCTTAAAGCTTAATGGGTTTAGTCGAGGAAAGATTGCGTTTTTAATAGTATTTTGATGGATGAAAGAGGTTTATGCAAATCAGAAGGCTGATAATACAATTTTGACTATAGGTCTTGGACATCGTTGTTAAGTATGGCAATATAAGGTCTGCTTAGTTTGAGACTAGGTCACTATACATAGAGAAAAACTTCGACGTAACATTGTTCCAAATGGAGGCAGTTAAAAGGCGTTTAGGGCGAAAATTAAATCCACTACATCTCCCGTCTTCCATTTTATTAAACTAAACAAACAAACGTACAAAAATATGTTAATGTGGCAATAAGCGGGTATTACTTTGAGAATCGGCGGGCCCTTGTGCTTAGACATGTAATTTTTCGCAAATGACTTGCAAACGCGGCTCGTTTGTTACAACCGTAATGGTGTGAAGTAAACGCTAATGCCTCCGATTGAGAGAATTTCAGCTTTGTTTGTGCTGAACTAGCAGATCGGCCGAACTTCATACCGCCAAAGTAACTGTAGTGATAGTTTTCTTACGTTAATCATCATCATATCATCACACCGAGTCCCTAACGGGGTAGGCAGAGAGTATAGAGCGCCAGTTCTCTCTAGACTTACATACCTCTTCCGCTTCGTCTACATTCATCAGTCTCTTCATACATACCCGTCGGTTTCGAGTACTCTTTACGTTCCCGTCCTCGAGCGTCCGATCGATTTGACACAGGTTGTTGGAACGTGGTCTTCCTCTGCCTCTCCTTGCACACACTTTTGCTTTGTATATCTGTTTCTACAATCTTTCTTCACTCATCCTTTCTATATTTCCAAACCAGCGTAACATGCCTTACGTTACGTTACTCATACGTTAATCTATCCTATTTTTTTATAGTTTTTCTGCTATTCTCGGATTAGACGAATCCGACAAATCAGAGATCATAAGAATCGGTCCACCCGTTCTTGTGGTATAAATAACCAGATTTTATTTTTATTTTTACAGATACACAACTACACAAAGCTATCGTTCTAAGTCCAACCACCTTCATAGCATTAAATCACCGACCAATCTGTGTTACCTAAAACGTAGCTATGGTAAACATTATTACAATCCGGTATAATAAATCAAACATTAATTTAATTTCACGAGTATGCCATATCCATCACTTTTTGCACACTCTTAATGTACCCGCAACACGCAACTACATTCATACATAACATTGCCACGAGGCAATCGCAAGTGAAGCTAACTACATAATACATTAACATTTGAAAGCGCGTTACAAGGTCTCGTTACAATAAAAAAATGTCGCTTCAATAACGTACATATTGTATGTAATATTGTTGATACATAGTACATTAAGATCACAGCATACCATCTCCACAGTTTTAAGGCGATACACTCATTTTATCATACTTTTTTGTAGAGTTTAAAGCTGTCATTAAAAGTAAATTAATTCAAAAAGCTTATTATACAACATCAGATTATTTTAACGTTGACCATGCATGACAATGAATTGCTTCATCACTTGTACAGAGCTTATATCTTTTTCTACCCCTACGTAAAAGGGAACAAATGTTAAAAGAGAAAACCGGGGAGTTTCTATTGCCGTTTCTTCTCCTAGCAGGCTATTTTCTTGGAAACGGTGGTAACTTTAGTTTTTATTAAGTATGTGACGTTCAATAAGTGTTCCTTGTGTCCCTTACGTTGAATACGTTTTCTTTTTTTAATCTGTCAATGACTCCTGCATTGCTAGAGCCATGGGTCGTGTCAGGACTAAGACCGTAAAAAAAGCGGTGAAGATCATTATTGAACAATACTACACTAGGTTAACCCTTGACTTCGACAGCAACAAGAGGATATGTGAGGAAATTGCTATCATTCCCACCAAGCCCCTTCGGAACAAAATCGCTGGGTTCGCAACTCACTTGATGAGGCGTCTCAGGCACTCCAAAGTGCAAGGAATCTCCATCAAGCTCCAAGAGGAATAGCGTGAGAGGCGTGACAACTATGTGCCTAAGGTTTCTGCTCTCGAGAGCGACATCATTGAAGTAGACTCTGACACCAAGGACATGTTGAAGATGCTTGACTTCAACAATGGTCTGCAACTTACTCAACCCACTACCTCTGGAGGTTATGGTGGCAGACGTAATTAAGGATAATAAATAATTACTACAAAAATAAAATATTTTGATTTTGATTATCACAACGATCCTAACGAGAGTTTAGAGCTCCAGTTCTCTAGACTTCAGATCTCTCCCGCGGTAACCACAGTCTCTTCATATATGCTCGCCAATTTTGAGCACAGTTGACTAGTAGTAGTTCAATCACATTTACATACGTATTAAGCTGCGATTACGGCTTAACATCAGGCGGCTTCGTCGTAAAAAAGGAAGATCGTGTTTTAATTTGTATCATTTCAATTTAATATGTCGATTAGGTGGCTGTCGCACTGCTCAAATTTCTGTATTGTGGCAGCAAATATTCACAATGTGACCTCTGTTCGGATAAGTATCAAAAATGTTTCTTTATGAAATTCTTGTTAATGGCACAGAAAGGTCGTTGCCAACTGAACAGATAATTCTATTTGAAATTCAAATATTGCAACGAATTCAGACGTCACTATATCTTTTGTTCAGTACGATATTATAAATACATTTATTGCTATTATTATTTCCTATTAATAATTAAAAGCCGTGTCACGCCACGAGCTTTGTAGTGAAGGAATACATCGGGAGGAAGCCTGCATATGTCTGAGTAGCAATTCAAAGGCGTATGTATCGTCGTGCTTGAGTAACGTCGTTGGACTCGCTCTCTGTCACGTTGGCACCTAAAATATATCTCTGGCGGAATGTGAGTGTGTGGGTTCTACCTATCCCTTCGCAAAACCTTGTGGGAAGGCGTGACGATATTATCAATTATATATATTTTATATATATATATATAAAGTTCGGGTACACTTGAAGACATAATAAATACTCTTCACATGATGAATGAGCAATAAAATGATCCTGCCTACCATGAGGCTATAAAATAAGACATTCACCAAAAAATCTTATATATACCTCTGTTAGTTTAAGTATGAAATGACCATAATAATAAATGAATTACAAACATATGTATTACCATAGACGGCTAGGCCCAGTGGTTGTAATGGTTGCCTGCAACGCAAAGATTTCAAGCTGGAGTGCCGGCAGTCCGCAACAGTTTAGTGAACTGGCTTGTCTAAGCTGCTAAGTCCAGAAAAAATAAAGTTTTACCTAAGTCCGTTGTAAGCACTACAGCAAACTTAGTTCCTTAATTCTTTCCCTTAGGACGAATTATTTTAGTGGGTATTTGTATCGGGCGAAACCGAGGCATGTATAGTATTGCGTAACAATCAATTATATATTATATATATAATTATATATTATATATTTATACATACCCACAGATACATATATATATATATATATATATATATATATATATATGTATCTGTGGGTATGTATAAATTTTCTATGTGTCTTCAGGTGCGATGCGGTTCACAATTGGCGCTACAATCGTGTTTCAAGAAAGTTTTCACTCGAGCGAAGCTAGGCGGGACGTCTAGTTATATAATATATGTCACGCATTCCAATACGGGTCTCGGAAGAGGTGTATTAACATGCTGTTGCAAACGTGAGTCACGATGTCCTCTCAATATTAGGTCGGTGGTCTACCTACCTCTGGGCCAAAATTCTATAACTGCCCATTGCACATACGCACGAACAACTCCCATTGAAGACAGGTCAAACATTTTCCCCAAACACACAAAGGGAAGGGATACCCGAGTTAGCAATGAATGAATCGCCCCCGATAATCGAATGATTGGAATCACAGTAACATACGCAATGGGAACTGTAGCCGTAAAAGTTTGCCATACCACCCCCTGGCCTTATGTCTTACTATGAATAAATCTATCCTTATGGTTTGCAATAAAGATATATGTTATTTATGGGTGGAATAAAAATGTTTTTCGTGTTGACAGTACGCGGCGTATGTTTGATTGAACAGTTGTCCCAGCGAGTCGTGAGCTTTGCTACTACCTATCTACAACGATCCACGCCACTTAGAAGTACAGGAATTAATGGTGTGCAGATCTGCATATTCATTTTTTAAATACTAAAGTCTAAGCTATTATCCAATTGCACTTTAAACTAACCAACTAACACAGGCAGGGAAAAATTGTCTAGAATATTATGTTGCACGACTAGGACCACTACGAGATTTATGGTGAAGGAAAAGATCGATACGCAGACATGTATACGTTTGAAGAGAAATTCAGAATCGCCACCTGTCTCATTGGCACCTATAATGTATCTCTGTAGAAAAGTCGGTGTGTTTCAGCCCTCCTCGGCCTACCCCTGCGAAGACGTGGCATTTATATGAAGATACAATTTTACCCAAAAACTACAAGAAAAATTACAAACTATATTAAAAAGTCCTCATTTGTCGTTTTAAATCGGATGCAAAGCTCATGACTTGCCAAAATATCTGTACGCGTGCGTAAATCATATTTGCAGAACTGGGATGTGCGTTCGTTCGTCGGCATATGTTATGTCAGACAGGTTTCTTCCTATGAGACACTATGAAAATCCACGTAAAGACATTCCTTAATAAACATATATACATATCACCAAAGTCCCCGCACGGGTAAGACGACGAGCATGTATGAAAAGACCGATAAGCGAGGATGGCTTCATCCTAACCCAAAAAAGACTGCAAGCCTAGAGAACTGGCGTTCTACTTTCCAAGCTTACCCCGTCAGTACCACAGAGAGTAAGTACTCGGTGTGATGATACTCGTATGTATGTATATATATACAAAATCATTGAATAGGAGTAAGTTTTTAGCACTTGTAAAACTACACACAGATAAAAACACGTTCGCTGAATCAGCCTTGCTCTCCAGCGTGACAATGCTGCTAGTCTTCTCGGCACGTTGCCGTGGGATACCGATTTGGGTCAAATATGTTATGTTAGAGCTAGATGAATGTAATTTTGCTTAACCTGTCCTGATATAACGGATGGTGAGCGGTCATTAAGTCGCCTAATGAGCCTGCGAGATGAGAAGCCAAAGATTTCAGTCGGTAGAGATGAAGGTAAATTGTGATTGGTTTCCTGATTAGATTGCTAGTGTCTGAGATTGGTATCAAATAGGAATAAGCAGTAGATATTGAAGTGAATTTGAGCCATAGTGGCCGAGTAGTTCGAGCAGTTGCCTGCGACACAAAGATCGCAAGTTCGAATCCCGACTGTACCAATGTTATTCTGAACTTAAGTACAGTGTTAGTCACACCATGAGCTTTACGGTGAAGGAAAACATCGAGATGAAAACCTAAATACGTCTGAGAAGAAATTCAAAGGCGTATGTATAGTCGTGCTTGAGTAACGGCGATGGACTCGCCGATATTTCCCTAAATCATAAAGCTCGTATTGCTGAC
Source organism: Drepana arcuata (assembly GCA_016069955.1). Taxonomy (NCBI): domain Eukaryota; kingdom Metazoa; phylum Arthropoda; class Insecta; order Lepidoptera; family Drepanidae; genus Drepana; species Drepana arcuata. The sequence continues at coordinate 21,096 of JACCPG010010249.1, read as the reverse complement.
TTCATAAAATACATATTTGTACAGACAACCGGAGCTAGAACCAGCAACCGTGATTTGTCAGGTGACTACTTAAACCACACAACCACGGCTTGATTAATCTACTTCACACATCATCACACCAAGTAAAGCCAGTTGTCCCTTTAACCTTACATACCTCTTTTGCGTCATCCACATTCATCAGTCACTCATACACGCTCGCCGGTTTCGAATACTCATGACGTTCCCTTCTTTAAGTGTTTGATTGGTCTTCCTGCGCCTCTCATTTCACACGCATTGAATATCTGTTTCGTCAATCTTTCTTCACTCATAATGTTCATACGATATCTTTCTCAATCTTTTACAGCCTGTATAAATGCGTCGCAGTACTAGCTGTTTCCAAATCTCCACACGCGTCATTTACAAGATGAAGCGAAAACGTTATCTTTTTGGAAAATCAATGTCATGCAGTTGCCAAATATCAGATCGGGAGATTATGTAGCAGGAAGGAGCTGTCTCGGTAGGGTTACCACACACTAGGGATTTAAATAAAAGTTTTAAGCTTACGTATATATGTATATAACAATGCCGTGGCGGCCGAGTGGTTTGAGTTGTTGCCTGCGACACAAAGATCGCAAGTTCCAATCCCGACTGTATCAATGAGTTTTTCTGAACTTAAGTACAGTGATTTGTCACACCACGAGCTTTACGGTGTAGGAAAACATAGAGAGGAAACCTGCATACGTCTGAGAAGCAATTCAAATGCGTATGTAAAGTCGTGCTTGAGTAATGGCGATGGAGTCTCCATCTGTCACGTTGGCACAAAAGTATATCTCTAGCGGAAAGTTTGTTTGTGTGTGGGTTTGTATATTACCTATACACCTCTGCCTACTACATTCTATAACCCTGAGCCTTCTTTGATTGTCCGCTCAGTAAGGTTCCACTGCCTCTGTAAATGTGTAAACCATTTTTAACACGCTTTTATTAGCTTCTTTATATAGCTTCTTCTTATTCTATTTTTCTTCCGCGAACGCTCAGGCTGTGGAATGAGCTCCCCGTTGAGGTTTTTCCTGGAGAGTACAGCATGGAGTTCTTCAAGAAGGGTGTGAAAAGATTCCTGCAGGATCGGCAACGCGCGAGTGATACCCCTGGTGTTGCAAGCGTCCATAGGCGGCGGTAACCGCTTACCATCAGGCGGACCGCATGCTTGTTTGCCACCCAAGTGGTAGCTTCATACGTATTGTTACGAGCTGGGGTTCGGGATAATTTAATGATAGCCGGTTGTTACACTTAAACGACACTTTATTCTTTACACAGAATAATTCCGGAAACTTGTACGATAAATCCGTACACTTCACTACAATTCTATTCACTATAACACTGATCACTACAACACAGTACTAGTACAACACAGTAAGCCCTAGGTACTGAAACACTTCTACTCTGTATACACTACAACACAGTAACAGTAGAACACAGTAAACACTAGACACTGATACACTTCTACTCTGTGTACACTACAACACAGCAACAGTAGAACACAGTAAACACTAGACACTGATACACTTCTACTCTGTGTACACTACAACACAGTAACAGTAGAACACAGTAAACACTAGACACTGATACACTTCTACTCTGTGTACACTACAACACAGTAACAGTAGAACACAGTAAACACTAGGCACTGACACACTTCACTAATACTGTAACACTCACTATAGTCACCGATAAAACACTTGTGATCACTCGCACTGAACTAAACTCACTAACTCTAACTCAGACTCACTAAACTAACTCTCTAAACTGACTCGCTTAGACTGACTCGCTCAGACTGACTCGCTCAGACTCACTCACTGACTGACTCGCTCAGACTCCCCGTGCCCATCGGATACCGCCTTATATATGGCATCGGCACGATATACTAGATATCGGTGGAAGGCTCTAGACTGCCATTAAGATGTTCGTAGAATTGCCGTGTGAATGCATTCTTAGAGAACAATGGCCGGGCGACGAAGACAACTTGTTTACGTCCTTTCTTAATTGCCTCCTTTTGTCTATATTTCCTGCTAAGTGTTGTTGTTTCGCATGGCTTTCACACGGCAAGACCTCCAGAACCTTCCATCGTAACACTGCCCCCTCCTTAGACATGCTCGTCCCGAGCATCGTTAGATCCATTGTAGCGCGCCACGATCGACGTGGACGACCTTCGGAGCTTCGTAGATACTCCTTTCTTCCGTATTGGATGGTGAAGCCACACCAGGGATCCCCTGCTGAATCCAGGATTGTTGATGTTTCCGCCATAGCGGATCTTCATCCATTCAGACGTCTGTCGACCGAACTGCCCCATGTGACCGCAGAAGCCGTTCATTCTCATGCGCCAGTCCCTCGCATAATTTGTCACAGAAATTGGAGAGTTCGGTATTCTAAAATCTCCTCCAAAACCAGCAAGCCTCCTCGCTGTCCTGGCCTCTATCTTGGTCCTGTCCAGACTTGCTCTATCTGGACAATTAAACTGCAGGAGGCCCTTTTCTTTGACTGCCGTAATTTCTTTTCCAACATGAACAGTCAGCTCCTTATAAAGATGGGTTTGTTCCACTTCGTTGCACTTCAGCTGCTCTTGAAGTTGCACTTGCTCTTCCCGGAGTTGCACTTGCTCTTCCCGAAGTTGCACTTGCTCTTCCTGACATCGCACTTGCTCTTCCTGACATCGCACTTGCTCTTCCTGACATCGCACTTGCTCTTCCTGAAGTTGCACTTGTTCTACCTGACGTCGAACTTGCTCTTCCTGATGTTGCCCTTGCTCTTCCTGATGTTGCCCTTGCTCTTCCTGACGTCGCACTTGCTTTTCCAGACTTCGCACTTGCACTTCCTGATCGCACCTCTCCTGCTCTAGAAGCTGTTGTGTCTGCTCTTCCTGACTTCGCACTTGCACTTCCTTGTCGTGCCTCAGTTGCTCTTGAAGCTGTCGTGTCAGCTCTTCCTGACATCGCTCTTGCTCTTCTTGAAGTCGCACTTGATCTTCCCGAAGTTGCACTTGCTCTTCCTGCAGTCGCACTTGCTCTTCCTGAAGTTGTACTTGCTCTTCTTGACGTCGCACTTGCACTTCCTCATCACTCCTCAGCTCCTCTAGAAACTGTCGCCAGTCGTGTTGTCGCTCTTCCTGACGTCGCTCCATCCCCTGCAGAAACGCTATGAGTGCAGCTATGTCCATGGTAGCTGGAACTTGAGGATTCATTGGCGGTGCATTCCCAACATCGCCAGTGGCCGTCGGCTCCGCAGTCTGCTGTTCTTGCTGCATTACTTGGGTTGGACCCGGAGTGTCGTCTTTTGGTAGAACCGGCATAATTATCCCTCACTTCTGACACCAATTGTTACGAGCTGGGGTTCGGGATAATTTAATTGATAGCCGGTTCATGCACTTAAACGACTCTTTATTCTATACACAGAATAATTCCGGAAACTTGTACAATAAATCCGTACACTTCGCTACAATTCTATTCACTATAACACTGATCACTACAACACAGTACTAGTAAAACACAGTAAACCCTAGGTACTGAAACACTTCTACTCTGTATACACTACAACACAGTAACAGTAGAACACAGTAAACCCTAGACACTGATACACTTCTACTCTGTGTACACTACAACACAGTAACAGTAGAACACAGTAAACACTAGACACTGATACACTGATACACTTCTACTCTGTGTACACTACAACACAGTAACAGTAGAACACAGTAAACACTAGACACTGAAACACTTCTACTCTGTGTACACTACAACACAGTAACAGTAGAACACAGTAAACACTAGGCACTGAAACACTTCACTAATACTGTAACACTCACTATAGTCACCGATTAAACACTTGTGATCACTCGCACTGAACTAAACTCACTCTCTAAACTGACTCGCTCAGACTTAACTCACTGACTGACTCAGTCTGACTCGCTCCGACTGACTCGCTCCGACTGACTCGCTCCGACTGACCGTGCCCATCGGATACCGCCTTATATATGGCACCGGCACGATATACTAGATATCGGTGGAAGGCTCTAGACTGCCATTAAGATGTTCGTAGAATTGCCGTGTGAATGCATTCTTAGAGAACAATGGCCGGGCGACGAAAACCACTTGTTTACGTCCTTTCTTAATTGCCTCCTTTTGTCTATATTTCCTGCTAAGTGTTGTTGTTTCGCATGGCTTTCACACGGCAAGACCTCCAGAACCTTCCATCGTAACAGTATGTTAGTATGTAATGGAAACTTTGAACATGATTTCGACCTCCTTAAAAACGTCGGATTAAATCGAAATTTTGCATACTTATCAAGGGCCAATGACAATTCATACTAGGATAATCAGGATTACCGATGGGTGTCTAAGATAAATTAATTTACAAATAAAACCGTGTTAATCGAAAGTAGCATCGTAGTGTTTCAGAACGCACTCCGCTTTACAAGTTAAGTATTGACATTTGGACATACTTACGCTGTCAATCAAATCAAAACAACAGACTACAAAAAATCAAGTCTTAGTAGGATTTTCTATGTAAAGCGTGTTTTTTTTTGTTTTTAAACTATTATTATTTCATACTACAAAGTGGCAATTCGTTCCATCCGATGGTAAACTAACGCCTCCCAAGTTCACAAACACAAGTCAGTGAGATTCATAACCCTTCGTGTGACGTGGGCGGGTAAAAATATCGAATTAAACCAGCGCGAGCCCTAGTGAAGATGTTGGCAGCCGAGCGGGGGTTTATAGATAAGTTAACGCGATTTAGCCATGATTAATGTCTGATCGGCCGTTCTACTCGTGATATGGACCGTAATACCATTTATTCTCCCCTTAATCATTGCTAATCTTATTTAAGCTCGAGTGTACTACACTACAGCTTGTGCACTTGTTTCGTTATCGTGTTTAAAACAGTAGATTACACTGAAAAGCCTTGGACTTATTAACAATTAATCTTCACGCCTGCCCACAAGAGCATCCGAAAGGGTAGGCAGAGGTGTGAAGTATCCACACACCTAATTTTGCGCCTTAGATATATTTTAGGTCTCGTTTCTTGAGCACAACTATCTTACTTAATATTATAAATGTGAAAGTTTGTAAGTACGGATGTTTGCGGTTCTTTCACGGCAAAACGGCTGAACCGATTTGGCTGAAAGTTGAAATCGTGATGGCTCATACCTAGGAATAGGACATAGGCTACTTTTTTTTTAATCTCGAAAATTTAAAGTTCTAATATTATAAAGTATGATGCTCTTTCACGGCATAGCGGCTGAACCGATTCTAGCAGGAAAACACGGGCATAAGCTTGTACACATAGTGTGACTAATCACTGTACTTAAGATCAGTAAAATTCATTGGTACAGTCGGGATACCAAGTTGGAAGCTGTACAGGTGACTCGAATCACTCCAGTACCACGGATATCTATTCGATTTCAATATTGACGACCCTTTAACTGGAAGACCTAGATGGATTCTGTCGCAAAATTAAATCTAGATACAATTATACAAATTGAATCGCTTTTACCCGGGCGAAACCGCAGAGCACAACTAGTAATGTGTAAACTAGAAAAATTTAATTTAAAACAGACGTTGTTAAGGTTATTTGTCAAATTTTAAAAAAATATTTAAATAATACATCAAAACGGTAACTTAAGAGGCGAGGAGAGAGAGAGAGAAGAGGAGAAGAGTTCTTTTATCTGTTGGTATTCGATTTGAATCAATATTTTTGTCGACTAGATAAGATAATATTTGTCATTGTTTATTGTGGAAGCTTATAGGTTACATTTTCTTCATGATACTCAAGGTGTACTCAACTCAAAAGTAGATCGGGGGACGGATAATAGATTTTAACTCGGATAAAATCGCGAGACATGTATAGCTAGCAAATAATAAATCCACTGCAAAAAGCGCTCCAAGTGTCAAAACGTTTGAGGCTAAAAGTAATTGCTCGCTACAAAAAAAGCCGGATGAAAAATACTTTTTTAATGGATGTGGTGAAAAAAATCTATTTTAATGGCAGACCTGCCCCAGTAGGGTGAGTCCTATAAATTGGCAGTAGGCTGTCGGTTCACTGGCACATAAATTGTAAAAAGGCGACGCCCGAAGGAGCAGAATCGTCAAATGGTGCGGACGAGATACATTTTAGATATTGCTAGGGTTGCCACTGCGTACTTCAATATATTTTTCCAGATTCATACATACATATCATCACGCCAAGTCCCTAACGGGGTAGGCAGAGAGTATAGAGCGCCAGTTCTCTCTAGACTTACATACCTCTCTCGCTTCGTCCACATTCATCAGTCTCTTCATACATGCTCGTCGGTTTCGAGCACTCTTAACGTTCCCGTCCTTCAGAGTCCGATCTATTTGATCCAGGTAGTTGGAACGTGGCCTTCCTCTGCCTCTTCTTGCCAGATTCGAATAAAAAAAACTAAACTCATGCAAACGCATGCTGGATGTTTTCCTTCATCGTAGAGCAGGTGGTGTGATTAATCACTGCACTTTGTCCTGTGCACTTTAAATTCAGAAAAAGTCAACTTTAAACAGGCTTTAAACTATTACATTATTAATAATTTTTCGTGATACCACAAGAGTGGCAAACAAGCATATGGCCCACTTGATGGGAAGCGGTTACCGTGGCCTATTTAGGCTCACAATATCGAAGTATCACCAATTTCGTGCTGCCAACAAAAATAACAATCCTCCCCCTCCCCACGGAGGGGGAGGATTGTTATTTTTCATTCCACTCATTATTGGAAACCTTATTCATCGCGCAAGAACATAACACAAAAAATTGTGCTATTTGGCTACGGACTTCCTAAGGGCTGGTCTTGGGGTTCCTACCACATGCTCCTGCCCGCCTATACGTCATTAGAGACACGTCTACTTAGATAGTGTAATTATTAATCAAAAAATGTGGTGGTCACAAGTGACAGCCCTAACGAGGCGGTGCGGCGGGCGCACGAGTCGCTTCCCAAACGCGGCGATGTAGGCCGTCCAACGCGGAGATTTATGTTCGATTCTAGACCCGTGCAATAAAAGCTCGTTACGAGTATGACGGGGTACGTGGGGGATGATTAAGGGGATGATGAAATTCATTTGCGAAATTTAATATTTTGTCCGCTATGTAATTGCGAATTCTGACAATGAATCAAAATGTATTTTGGTTTCCATATTGTTATTGTAACACCCACGGAACGGGAATGATTTTAGTCGATACATTTTCTCGATAGGTTTATCTTGCGAGGTAACCAAAAGATATTGAGTTTGAAAAATTCAGGCTCTGCAAAATTGTGTACATATATCAAGTTTAATGTGTTATTCTGTTTTTGCAATGCTTCTAATTTTTTTAAGCAGGATATCTCTATATTTGTCATCGGATTTGTTATCTTGCGCGTTGCGATCACGAGGCAACCCGCCGCCTCACTCGCTCACTCTAAGGCGCGGCCAACTAGTTGCGCGCGGAGTATAATATCTACATCTACAAACAAATGAACGCCACGAACGCACGATACAGTCAAGTTGGTAGTAAACTAACACTTATCTCGCGACAGAACGCGACACCGCCTTACGAGCACGATCCCGGTTTATAGGGCGCACGTTCCCGGGATTGGTTGAATCCCGCTTAAATATTGAACTTATATATCTTTACTTACACATGCAATGTTATGTTTTCTGATTTGTTGACATACCTGTAACAAAAAATATATATAGTGTTAGAAAAGTGCTACGAAGCAAATTGCTACAATCGCTAAGCGAAGAACGCGTGAATGGAACGAACGAACGCGAAGACGTATGTTATAAGTAGAGCCATCCACGAAGACGCGCCCCACCAATTTGTAGCCGAGGGGGTCACGGGATGGGGGAATATGACTGGACCGTTATAACTGTTATGTGCGTGTTCACTCATAGGTATTTTATTTTTATACAACAAGATTGGCAAACAAGCATACGGCCCACCTGGGAAACGGTTACCGTAGCCTATTTACGCTCACGATACCGAAGTATCACTTGCGAGTTGCTACTCTGTGTTCGGAGAGTTATAGTGTGTTGGCAGCATAAGGTTTAATCCCTCTGCTGCCAACACAATGTAATAATCCTCCCCCCACCCCAAGGAGCTCATTACTGGAAACCTTATTCACCGCGTAGGAACACAACACAATAAATTGTGTTATTTGTAGAGGTCCTGCCCCAGTCGGGCAGCTCCAAATTCGAACGGGAAACCCGTTATGCCCTACCTCTCTTATTCGAACGGGAAACCCGTTATGCCCTACCTCTCTTACAGTAGGTAATCAGTGTGTACCGACAATACTTAAACATTAGTGGAAGGTTGTACACTTACACCATAAAATGTTAGGAAGAATAGTGGGGCGCGTATTAGTGGATGGCACTAGCTATAAGCGGCGATGGACGAGGGACTTGTGGATCGACGAGAAGTGCAGATCGGTTGTTTTTGTAGAGACACGTGGATGTTTTGTTTAATCTTTTTAAGTTGTAGTCTCACGCCTTCCCACTAGGGTCCCCGAAGGGGTAGGCAGAGGTGTATGGGTAATAACCCACACACCCACTTTCCGCCGAGGTATATTATGTGCCAACGTGACAGATGGCGAGTCCATCGCCGTTACTCGAGCACGACTATACATACGCCTTTGAATTTCTTCTCAGACGTATGCGGTTTCCTCTCGATGTTTTCCTTCACCGTTAAGCTCGTGGTGTGACTAATCACTGTACTTAAGTTCAGAAAAACTCATTGATACAGTCGTTCCCTCTAGATTAACCGACCTCTTTCGCTTCATCCGCATTCATCAGTCTGTATGTATAACTGAAAAAGGGTGTGTGGGTATTACCTATACAGCTCTGCCTACCCCTTCGGGAACCCTTACAGGAAGGCGTGAGGATATTTTATTTTATTATTATTACTTTTAACTAGCACAAATATTAAGGTTCGAAGAACGAAAGGTTAGTTAGTCTTGATATTCAAATAACATATTTTAGTTAACAATAGAGTGGCACCTATTACGTATCGCTTTGAGAAGGCATTTAGATAGCAATATGTATAATTTTTTTTAGACTGGCAACATTCATATTTTCCCTAAAGTATACAACTTAAAGAAGAGACGGTAACACCTACACGTGCAGAGTGTATTGATCCCGGCCAGTAGGATATTTGCAATCTGTATTACACACGTGTGCCGAGCGAATAGTGCAATAAAAATAACGGCGCGAACCAACGCGACGGTGACGGGGACTCACGACGGGCGCCTGTTACGCCGTTGCGCAACGATGAAAATGTACTCGTTACAACTTTGAAATTACAACGGTACTAACGTTGTAATTTGAAAAGAGAACGAAATCTTTTATCGTGGGTTAGTAAAATAGCATCATGTTAGTATGTATTATTACGTCACTCGTATTAATTCATTCATTCAATAAATCAATAAGTGGAATATCACGCCTCTGGATAGGTAGAGATAGCGCCAGTTTTCCATACAAAAAAATATGTCTTTCTCTTCATCAATATTCATCAAACACCCTTCATTAATGCTGTTGGTTTTGAGTACACTTGACATTTCCATCAAATCAGGTTCATCAAATGGTGCGAAAAGCATAAAATTACCCTGAATACCAGTAAATGTTTCCATATGAAATTCTCGCGAAATCATAACCTAATACCATCCTCGTATAACATATCTGGCCAAAATGTCCAGGAAGTTAGCTGTTAAGGGACTTAGGCGTTTTATTTGATAATAAACTCACCTTCAAGCCTCATATGGAGTGCATAATTAGGAAATCATCTAAGATGCTTGGTTTTTTTATTAAGAAACTCTAAAGTATTTCGGAACATTAAAACTAAAAAGCTCCCTTATAACTCGCTAGTACGCAACAACCTAGAATATTGTAGTGTGGTCTGGAGACCTCACTTCGCCACACATAATCTTAGACTAGAAAGAGTACAGAAGCGCTTTATTTGGCACTTGGCACGTTCAACCGGAGCATCTGTTAAGGCTCTCCCATACAATGATAGGCTTAGTTATTTCCAAATCAACTCGCTAGCGAAACGCAGATATTTAATGGACTTACAGTTCTTATATAAATTATTTAGACACAAAATTGACTGCCCTCAGCTTCTACATAAATTTTTGATTCAAGTACCCCGCAGGTACCCGCGACACAAAGTTAAGCTTCTACATCCGCCATTACGAAGGACGACTCTCGGTGCTAACTCGCCACTAACTAAAATACCACGGTTGTGCAAACTATTAAATGAGAACCCCGATCTAGACATTTATCACCAAACGCTGTTCTCTTTTCGAAAATGTTTTCTCGACAAGAAATAAAACAAAGAACTGTAATTTAAGTTACTAGTTACATTTTATAGAGTTATTAGGAATAATACTTCTTATTAGTAAAATTATTGACCTTGATGTGTTACAAATTTATTTTTCCGCATCTTGATAAAGCTTAGCGACTGTGTTTCCTAGATTATCTATTGTATCCTTACTAATATTATAAATGTGAATGTAAGTTTGTTTGTTACGCTTTCACGTAAAAACTACTTAACCGATCGTCATAAAACTTTGTACACATATTCTCGGAGGTATTAGACGTAACATAGGATACTTTTTGTTGAAAAAAAAGATGTTTTTTTACGAAAGGTAAATAAGCTGTCTACGCCGACGAAGTCGCGGGCACAGCTAGTATTTTATATCTCTCCGGTGTAATTACAATGATAAAATAAGGAAAGAAACTGTTAATTAGGTTTTAAGTTAAGTATTTCAAAAAAAAATCTGAATCCTAATTTCTGACCTGTTACTGTCTTCGTTACAAGTTGTGTTTGCCTGTAATTAGTTGTGCATTAAGCTAATAATTATAAGTGCATTGTAAATTAATTAACATGTTCTAATGTAATAACTGTTGGTAGACCTAAATCAATAAAATAAAATAAATAGACCGTGCTCTTCCTCTGCTCCTACCAGGTACATTTTTATCGAAATATTAAGTAAATATTAGAAATAAAAACGTAATTTAATTGAATCTTGAGTAAATTATTGTGATACGGTGTGACAGGCACTCACAATATTGGGCACGTAAGAATAGTCGAGAAAAGCTCTCAGCACTCAATAAAATCAACAATAAATTGATGATTAATGTCCCTATAGTATATATATCCCTATATATAGTATTATAGCGATTGGATACATAGACAATTTAGTAGTATAGTATATCTTTCGGTGGCGCTCAGGCTGTGGAAAGAGGTCCCCGTTGTGGTTATCCCTGGAGAGTCCCGCATGGAGTTCTTCAAGAAGGGTGTGAAAGGATTCCTGCAGGGCAGCGCGTGAAAGATACGCCTGGTGTTACAAGCGTACATAGGCGGCAGTAACCGCTTAACATCAGGCAGACCGATATTTGCCACCTTTATGCTATAAAAAAGACATGTATAGATATTGAGCCGTGGTGGCCGAGTGGTTCGAGCAGTTGCCTGCGACACAAAGATCGCAAGTTCGAATCCCGACTGTACCAATGAGTTTTTCTGAACTTAAGTACAGTGATTAGTCACACCACGAGCTTTACGGTGAAGGAAACATCGTGAGGAAACCTGCATACGTCTGAGAAGAAATTCAAAGGCGTATGTATGGACGTGCTTGAGTAACGGCGATGGACTCGCCATCTGTCACGTTGGCACCTAATATACCTCTGGCGGAAGTGGGTGTGTGGGTATTACCCATACACCTCTGTCAACCCATTCGGGGACCCTTGTGGGAAGGCGTGAGGATATATTATTATTATTATTATAGATATTATGGTAGTATAAGAACACGAGTTTTAGTGTAAAGGAAAACTCCGTGAAGAAGCAGTTCCAAATAGCTTTAGTCAGGAAGCGAAACAAGGCTGTTTTTACACTTCCCGCGTTGTTAAATATATTTTTTCAAACGCAGGATATACGTGTGTACATAGTACCCACACATCCACTATGCGCCAGGGATATATTTTAGGTGCCAACGTGACAGATGGCGAGTCCACCGCCGTTACTCGAGCACAACGATACATACACCTTTGAATTTCTTCTCAAACGTATGCAGATCTCGCGATGTTTTCCTTCACCGTATAGCTCGTGACACTGTACGCAAGTTCAGAGAAGCTCATTGGTACAGACGGGATTACAGACTCGAACCACCCGGCCACTACGGGATTACTATGCCCGATTTATATTGTCAACTAGCGTGCCGTCCCGGCTTCGCACGAGTACATAAGACTTTTTTATAAAAGAAAATATAGCCTATGTCACTCAGGGTGAATGTAGCTTTCCAATGGTGAAATAATTTTTCAAATCGCTCCAGTAGTTTCGGAGCCTATTCAATACATACATTCAAATCTTTCCTCTTTATAATATTTATTATTGTCAATACGGTCCAAAATCGCTTGTAAGTTGTTGCACACATTAGCTTTCCACAAGTGCACAAAGAGGGTAACACATCCTACAGCATGAACCGGTTACCGTATGCCTTAGGTAACTGAAAAGGCAAAGATATCTTCAGATATCACATTCTATTAATACCTATGCCTACCGTTAAGGTCCAAATCCAGCAAACGGGTCAACCAGTGTTTGAAGGCATCACTTTGTACGAAATAAAAAAACCTGCGCCACGTTTGAACAAGTAATGCTTGAGTCAACATCTCCGTGTGCTGCGGGTAGGGCTGTCAACTGTTTGAATTTATTATTTATTGAATTTATAATATATTATAAGAGCTATGGAAGTCTAGATAGAACTGGCGCTCTACTCTCTCTGCCTATCCCATTAGGGACTCGGCGAGATGATATGCATGTAATTTTATAACTGCTTATATAAAAATAAAAGCTATAACTGCTTAAGTTTGTGTCATTTCTCCCCGGAAATGTGCTCGTAGAAGGACTCCCTCTGCCTACCCCGTTAGGAACTCGGCGTGATTTAATGAACCCTGAAAACCATAACGCTTTATTTAGCAAGAACCTAGTGTTAAAGGCACTCGAAGGAATATAAATACATATCTGACTTTGACACAAAGTAATAATCAACCCGAACTGTATATATACATGACTAGCTGTGCCCGCGACTTCGTCGGCGTGGACGGCTTTTTTATCTTCCATAATTTTTTTTTCAATAAAAAGTATCCTATGTTACTTCTAATACCTCCAAGAATATGTGTACAAAGTTTTATGATGATCGGCTAAGTAGTTTTTACGTGAAAGCGTAACAAACAAACTTACATTCACATTTATAATGTTATTAAGGATTAAGGATGTTAGATAATGCTTCTTTCAGTTTTAAAAGTTGCCAACCCTACGGGGTGTGATCCGGGGTGTCTCTCGGGGTTTGTCGAGGAAATGGGCGGACAAATACCATGTCCGATGCAGGCGTTTTTTCTCCTTCCTATTATGAGAGCTGCGTGTATACTCAAGATTATTGAGAAAGTTTGTGCCAGTTCAAATGTTCTATTTGATACATTTACTCGGGAGACTTTATTTGTTCAGAGAGATTGGTTTTCATAATGTTACTTTGGAATTCGGAATTTGGATAACGGTTTAAAAAGAGGTTAGATACGAATAAGTTTAATTACAGGTTACTTTTTTTTATATCGCAGGAATGGAAAACAAGCATGCTGCCAACCTGATGGCAAGCTGTTACCGCCGCCTTGCAATACCAGGGGCATAACTCGCGCGCTACCAACCCTGCAGAAATCTTTCCACACCCTTATTGAAGAACTCCATGCTGTCCAGGGAAAACCTCAACGAGCTCATTCCACAGCCTGAGCGTTCGCGGTATGAACCTCTTTGAAACCGCGTAGTACGAAACCTTTCCAGTGCCAAGGTATGGAGATGAATTTCCCGTCGATAGCGAGACGTGTCGCGGGTTAATATCTTAGACTGAGTAAGCCTGCTATGAGGACTAGGCAAGGATATACACAATTATACAAATAGATATCACGACTAAAAGATACAACATTCCGCGACCGCTCATGCCCTGGAATGAATTCCCAGTTGAAGTATTCCCTTGAAAGCGTGGAGTTTTACATGAAGTTCAAATCTTCCCAATTTGACATATCCAATTGGCAAGATTTGAAGATTCGCAACCAGGATCTCTGACCGCTGGACCAACAAGCATAAAAGCCGTAAAAGGTTTTTAATTTATTTCTTTCACTGCTAATGGTTCGGAGGCCTATCCATAAGGATGAAAGTATAATTTGTCTTGCGTCGATTCGAGTCAATTCGCGAAAATAAAATATATAAATGGAGGTTGCAACAAAGTGATCTGGATTGTGAAGGATGATTTATTTGCTACATTAATCGCTGGCAAGAATGGAATTATTAATTTTGTGGAACAAATTGCGTTGAGCCAAGGCGATAATTTTTCATTTTTGTAATTTACATTAATTCAAAGTCTATCCAAAGCGCTAGAGGTGCTTTAAAGCTTTTTAACGCTTGTTCTCTTGGCAACGGTAGCGAGGAATTACATTTTGTGATCCGTGAACGAAATATAATCACCCGCATTAAAATTTTAAAACAAGTTACGTTGGTTTGGACATAAAGAAAGATTGATGAGACAGATAAACCCGAAAATGTCTAGAAGAAGAGGCAGAGGAAGACTACGATCTAATAACCTAAATTAAATCGATCGAACACTCAAGGATGAGAACGTCAAGAGTACTCGAAACCTGCAAACATGTATGGAGAGACTGATGAACGTGGACTGTATCATACATACCATATCTATATCTATACAAATAAATATAACAGAAGTGTCTATTTGTGATATTAAAATAACCGCTTTTTACTAAATGCATATGGATGTATACACGGTACATATAGAAAAATCCATTTTTTTTTTGTATCTGTCTGTCTGTTTCTTCAGACTAATCTCTGAAACGGCTGGACCGATTTTAACTGGACTTTCACTGGCTGTTCGGTGTATTGTAACCGAACACCTCTATGACACGCGCCGATCTAAGTAGTCGCCAAGCATTTTAATATCAGTGCAATTAACGCAGCCACGGCGATTGTGTGCATTCATCAACATTCTACTAACATTTAACATTCAAATATAAAATACTGTGTAACATTAATGAACATTTATAAGAACATTCCTTTGACTTCTTCTAAACTGCAACCTCATACATAGCACCCCCAGCACTGGCAGACAGCTGATGTGATAAGGAGTAAACTTAGAATACTTTCATTTTAAGAAATTGAACAAAAGCTTTTTAGTTAAATTCCACGCGGGCGAAGTATTTAATAAAATATTGTAATCCCATATTTTCTTTGCCCCAAATAGCACACTGTATATAAAACCTCGCGGTCGGCTAAACACGAGTCTTTCCTTAAAAGCCTAAGCATCAACTAAGTGGTATTCATGAGATGAGCAATTGAGGCATTGAACGAAGCTGTATTAATATATGTATGAATTCCCGTTGACAATAACTAATGGCACGCAATTTCCCCGAAAGCCAATTAGGTTAGATGAAATATTAATTTTCCGCGCGAATATAACGAGGATTACAGTAATGTATTGTGATGTGGTTCATAATATAATTTGACTACAACTCTGCAATTTCAATGACGTATGTGAAATAGTCTCTGAGAGGCGGCGATGGACTCGCCACTTGCCACGTTTATGGCCAGTCTACGGCCAAAAGTACTCATTACTCCTCTGCCTACCTATTTGGGTACATAGCTCATCCTGCGCTATGTGTGTGTGAATTATAATAACAGCGTGGGAAAATTCCACACATATTGCCCCAAATTAAACAAAGCTTGTTATGGTAACTAGACACCGATATTATAATTATCTAGATATATATATATATATACGTAAATACATAGGACATCCAGAACGAAGGTGCAAATACTCGCGTTCATCATACAAATATCTGCCATCAGCGAGAATCGAACCCGCGACCTCAAGCTTCGCAGTCAGGAGCTCTGACCAATATACCAGACGGTCGTCTACCTATATCAGCTTATATCATCTCAGTGCCGAATTCCAAGTCCGTCGCCGTCCTAGCGTGAATGAGCAACAAACAGACAGGTAAATTTCAATGCCTACAACGCAATGTAACCGTGCGAAAGTCTAAAGTCGCCCAGATCTAAATCATATCGCATTGAACGCTGAACAAAGTCGCCTCGGCTCACACATAAATACTCCACGAAACAATAAAGTGGGTAGTCCCGTAATTTATATAACGTTCATAATTCCTATACAGCATCGGAATTTATTACCGGCATATTAATTCGGCCCGCCATCCCGTAATGCGGGCCACATCTGTTCCCTGCCACTTCATAATGCCTATATTAAAAACATTCGCGAACCAAGTTGCAAAAGGAGCCTGATGGCTGAGCTATGTGAGAGAAGACTTTCCGTCAACAGTTCACTTACGTACATCACGCCGAGTAACTCACGGGGTAAGCAAAGAGAGTAAGCCGCTATTTCTCTCTAGACTTAAAGACTTGCTTCAAGCACAATTATTTGTCTCTCTCTACGTACAAGCTCGCCAGTTTCGAGTACTCTTGACGTTTCCATTCTCCAGTGTCCATGTCAGATTAGAAGGCGAGGCATAGCATTCGTGATTCTTTTAACAAAATGCTCAAATGAAGAGCAGAAGAGTGAAAAATCAATGATTCTCAGTCAAAATTACTATTGACAATAGACAACTGGTTAAGAGTTTTCAACACAAAAACATTTTGCTATAAAAGTACTAAAATATCGTTGTATAGCATATTATTTAATACAAGCATATGGCTCACCTGATAGGAAGCGGTTACCGTAGCCTATTTACCCTCAAGATACCAAAGTATCACTTGCGTGTTGCCACTATGTGTTCGGAGAGTTACACTGTGTCGGGAGCATAATGGGACTTATCTGTCAGCTGCCAATATGACGATCTCCCCAAAGGCGGTGGACTCGCCATCTGTCACGTTAGCATTTAAATATGTATCCCGCGCTAAGAGGATATTACCTACTACCCCCTTCTTTTTACTACCTCTGCCTTTCCCATCGGGGACCCTTGTGGCGTGAAGAAGAAGATATCTAAAATGTATCCAGGAGTGTATTACTTAATTGATTAAAACAATAAATCCAACTCGTGTAGACGGCCATTACGACAACTGACCATAAATAACAGGTTTTATTGTGTGAATACAACTGATCGTAAAAAAACAATTTTCTCTGTCCAACATCTGTTAGAAATATTATTTGTATCAACCTTTTTACTGTTTGTAACACAAAGCGAAATTGAACGTTTATACGTGATCCTTTAAGGGCATTAAATCCACAACGATATATAGAATAAAGTTATTGAGTTGAAGCGCGGTGACCGAGTGGTTCGAGTAGCCGCCTTGAACGCAAAGATTGCAAGGTCGAGCCCCTACTGTAAGGCTTTATTTTCCTACCTACCCCTTCTGAGAGATCGCAACCTTACAACTTTCAGTATTTACGAATCCAGAGTTGTATGAAGTTGTAAGATTTAGGAACGCGTCTTCTATATTCGCTCTCGCAAAACGCGTAGGAATGTTTTCATTAAACCAACCTACCTGTAATCTGCTAGTTTAGTTTTCTTATGACATATATTATATATATATTATCTATATATATTAAGAAATACTATATACTAAAGAAATTGGCAAAGCAACTGGCGTGTACTAGAGTGTGATTTTTGAATAGTTGGTTAGGACGTAAAGAAAGGATAAGTGAGGAAATATTGACGAACAGATATACAAAGCGACAATGTGTGCAAGAAGGCAGACCACGTTTCAACCTATAACCTATATCTTTTTACATACATACATATCATCACGCCAAGTCCCTAACGGGGTAGGCAGAGAGTATAGAGCGCCAGTTCTCTCTAGACTTACATACCTCTTTCGCTTCGTCCACATTCATCAGTCTCTTCATACATGCTCGTCGGTTTCGAGCATTCTTAACGTTCCCGTCCTTCAGAGTCCGATCTATTTGATCCAGGTAGTTGGAACGTGGCCTTCCTCTGCCTCTTCTTGCACACACTTTTGCTTTGTATATCTGTTTCGTCAGTCTTTCTTCACTCATCCTTTCTATGTGTCCAAATCAACGTAACATGCCTTTCTTCATCTTTACAATCACGCCCTCATTCACGCCAGTTGATTTGCGAATCTCTTCATATCTTCTTATTTCTTTCTTATTTCTTATTTCTTCTTCTATATCTTTTTATTTCTTTATTTAAAACTTCCTGTTATACGAGTTATACAAACCCCGTTAGGGACTCGGCGTGATGATATGTATGTATTTAAATACGTCCTACAAAATTAATTACACAGACGGACATAATGCCGAAGGCATTCTCTACCAGTCAACCTATATCAATTTGAACTTACACTCAAGGATGGGACTGTCAAGAGTACTCGAAACCGACGGGCATGTATGAAGACACTGATGAATGTGGACGAAGCGAAAGAGGTATGTAAGTCTAGAGAGAACTGGCGCTCTATACTATCTACCTATCTCGTTAGGGACTTGGCGTGATGATATGTATGTATATCGTTGTCTAGTTACCATAACACAACCTTTGCTTAATGGATTCGTCCCAAGGATTTTTTTATTATTTATAAATAAATAGCATATGTATGTATTATTAAGATGTATATGTAAGCGCAAATTACCTTATAATGTAGGAACGCAACTTTTAACCTACCTTTACTAGGCTACCTTTTAACCAAATTGCTTCGTTCAAAGCTGGCACCACACCAACTCGCTAAACATTGGATGATAAGTTTCAGAAGCAAGCGCCAAATATATACATGTCCACATTATTTTTTGTCTGGATGTTAAACTATGTTATATGAATGGGGATGTTAATAAAACATAAGTTAGTCAGAATGGCATCTTTAATCTCGAACTAGTTGTGCCTCGCTATTATACTTACTCGAGTGTCTGTTTGTAATATTAAACAAAACCGCTTATACTAAATATATGTGGATCTATACACGGTACATATATACCAAAATATTTTTGTTTAATTTTTGTATGTCTATCTGTCTCTTTGTTCCGGCTAATATCTGAAACGGCTGCACCGATTTCGACGGGACTTTCACTGGCAGATAGCTGATGTAAAAAGGAGTAACTTAAGCTACTTTATTTTAGAAACTAAACGAAAACTTTTTGTTAAATTCCACGCGGACGAAGTCGAGTGCACGGCTGTACTGCACATCAGTAGTACGCACACACTCTCTTTTCGTGACGTGACAGATACAGATACGCGACACGATATTTCGAACGTGACAGATAGCGAGTCCATCATCGTCACTCAAGTACTGCTTTGAATTTCTCCTCAGACCTATGCAGGATTCCTCTCGATGTTTTCCTACACTGTCAAAGCTCTTGGTGTTACTAATAACTGTACTTAAGTTAGGAAAATTGGTACAGACGGGATTCGAACCTGCAATTTTGTGTTGCAGGCTACTCGAACCACTCCGCCACCACGGCTCGGTACGGTTTTCGTTTAATGGCCCTCGATAGTAAAGTCAATCAATGTTAATGGATTAATCCTAGACCTGTACAAGTGGTCAGAGCGGGTCATCAGAGGTCATTCGCAAGGTCGAACCCATGCTGACTTATTACCGATCGATCTTGAGAATTGTTTGCAACAATGTGAAAAAGACTATAAATATAAATAATATTTCCTCACGCCTTCCCACAAGCGTCCCCGAAGGGGTAGGCAGAGGTGTATAGGTAATACCCACACACCCACTTTCCGCCAGAGGTATATTAGGTGCCAACTTGACAGATGGCGAGTCCATCGCCGTTACTCCAGCACGACTATACATACGCCTTTGAATTTCTTCTCAGACGTATGCAGGTTCCCTCTCGATGTTTTCCTTCACCGTAAAGCTCGTGGTGTGACTAATCACTGTACTGAAAAAAACAAATTTTTATTATTTTACTAGCTTATGCCCGCGGCTTCGCCCGCGTGGAGTTCGAAAAAGTAGCTTGTGTATTTCTCCTGCTCGAATCCGTCCAGCCGCTTTGCCGTGAAAGAGCATCATACTTTATAATATTAGAACTTTGAATTTTCGAGATAAAAAAAAAAGCCATCACCATTTCAACTTTCAGCCAAATCGGTTCAGCCGTTTTGCCGTGGAAGAAACGCAAACGTCCAAACTTACTAACTTTCACATTTATAATATTAGCAAGATCTTATTGCTACCTGTGTGTGCCCAGCCGTTACATAGGACAGTTGTTCACATATGTGATAGGGTACAATGAAAGGAACATAATATAGAAGTAAAAAGAAAGGGCCGTGGTGGCCGAGTGGTTCGAGCAGTTGCCTGCGACACAAAGGCGCAAGTTCGAATCCCGACTGTACCAATGAGTTTTTCTGAAATTAAGTACAGTGATTAGTCACACTACGAGCTTTACGAGGAAATCAGATACAAGAACCAGAGGCGTATGGTCGTGCTGGAGTAACGGCGAGATGGACTCTGCCATCGTCACGTTGGCACCTAATATACCTCGGCGGAAAGTGGGTGTGTCGGTATTACCTATACACCTCTGCCTACCCCTTCGGGGACGCTTGTGGGAAGGCTTGAGGATATTATTATTATAAAAAAAAACAAATAGACAATTTTATTTCATGTTATTTTCACATGTAGAACTTAAATAAGTTTTTATTTTTATGTCATCAATCGTTTCTGACGCATGTTTCGGAGTGAATATTTACTCCCATTAATAATGTTGCCGTCTTGTTATCATTGACGCTATGTGTTTTATTTCATCGTCATGAGGACATATTCACAACACCCTACAACTTCTAGAACACACATGTATATCGTGAGTTACTTTGTATATCATTACTGCTAGCTTTTGTAGTGATGAAATATCGCCTTTTGACTTTCCCCAAAAATAAAAACAATAATAATATAATATATCCTCACGCCTTCCCACAAGGGTCCCCGAAGGGGTAGGCAGAGGTGTATAGGTAATACCCAAACACCCACTTTCCGCCAGAGGTATATTAGGTGCCAACGTGACAGATGGCGAGTCCATCGCCGTTACTCAAGCACGACTATACATACGCCTTTTAATTTCTTCTCAGA
>JACCPG010010246.1:0-35189 GCA_016069955.1 Drepana arcuata | reverse complement strand
TAGATCAGCGCCACGGCCTGCAGGGTTTCACGAGGAATGCTTGCGCCCAGCTGTTTCGTATAGAGCATGCGAGCCAGCCACACACACTGGATCACCGGCACGTCGGCGGCCTTGGCTCGTACGATCAACGCGCGGGCCTCGGCGTCGGTGCCTTTGCTGATCAGCAGCGGCAGCGGCGTCTTACCGGGCCGGTAGTACAGGGCGACAGCAAAGTGCGTCGGGTTGACCACCAGCATATCGGCCTCCTCCAGCTTGGGCAGCTTGACCTTCGGCTCCTCCTGGGCCAGTTGGTGCGCCAACGCGCGGCGCTGGCCTTTCACATGGGGGTCGCCTTCCATGTCCTTGTACTCCTTGACGACTTCGACCTGGGTCATGCGCATGCGCTTGGCGAAGAAGTGCTTCTGCAAACTCAGGTCGATCAGCGCCAGCACCAGTAACAGTCCGAGACAGGCGTGCAGCAAGTGACGAAACAAGGCTATCAGCGCCAGCAGGTAACTTTGCAGATCGCTGTTCGCCAGGTTGATCAACACCCCTAACGAAGGCCAGACCACCAGGTACACAATCAGGCCGATAAGAAATGCCTTGGTGATGCTCATCAGCAGATTCATCACCGACTGGGCTGAGAACATCTGCTTGACCTGGCTGACCGGGTTGAGCCGATTGAAATCGAGCTGCAGGGTTTCCGGCGCGAACAGCAAACCGAATTGCATCCAGCTGCTGATCAGCTTCGTGGCAATCACCACGCCAACCATCAACAGGGAGAACGAGAAAAACATGACCAGCCCATCAACCAGCACTTCTTCCAGCGCTCGTGCGAACGGCTGGTTGAAACGCGACATCGGCAACACCATCATTTGCTGGAAGCGTTGCAGGCTGGTCTCGGCGGTGAACAAGGCGATCTCACTGATGGCCGTGAGCGCCAGTAACTTGGGGACGTCCTGACTTTGCGCGACCTGGCCTTTTTTGCGTTGGTCGCGCAGCTTCTTGGCTGAAGCCGGGTGCTTCTTTTCGCCTGAATCACTCATGGCACCGCGGCCTTGAACAACAGCCCGAGTGAATGTTTAAGGTCGCCCAACTCGAGCATGCGCCCGACAATCAGGTCCTGCAGCAGCGCAAAGTACAACAGCACAATGCCAATACCGGCCAGGCTCTTGACCGGCGGCGCCAGCGTACTCACCTGCAATTGCTGGCTGTAAACCCCCAGCAGCGCAATACCGAACTCCAGCAACAGCAGCACCGCGATGAAGGGCGCGGCGTACAACATCATGTGCGTGAAGGTATCGCCAAGCAGGCCGACGAACACACTCATGCCATTCGGCGCGGGGAGTGGAAACCATACGGTGGGCGGCCAGATCAGGTAGCTGTCCCAGATCACCTGGGTCAAGGCGCCCAACCCCAGGCTGACCATCAGCAGGAAAATCGCCAGTTGCTTGAACAAGTGCCCGATCGGCGTTGCATCCGGCCCCAGTGAAGGGTTGAGTTGGCCACCGGCCAAGGCGCCGCGCTGGTTATCCAGCAACGCCCCCACCGCCTCGAACATCCAGAACGGCATCGCCAGCAACAGCCCCAACAACACACCCAGCGCCACTTCCTTGAGCACCAGGGCACCGAGCATCAGCGCCGAGTAATCCTGGCCCTCCAACGCCGCATGGATACCCGGTGCGGGCATCAGTGCCATGACCATCACCAGGGTGTGCCGGAGCATGCCGCGTATATGTTGAAAACAAAACGCCGCCACCAGAATGCCGCAGGGATAGATACGCGCCATGCCGATCACCAGGCTGGGCAGGAACTCAAGATAGAACAGCACAGGCAAACCCTCAGTTCAGGGCCGAACGGCCGATCATGTCGAAGGTCAGGTTGATCAACTGGATCAACTCCACACCAATCCAGCGTCCCGTCATGATCAGCGTGATGCCCACCGCTACCAGCTTGACGCCAAAGGGCAGCGTCTGGTCCTGTATCTGCATCAGCGCCTGCACCAGGGAAGTCAGCACCCCCACCACCACCGCAACGATCAACGGTGGCGCGGACAGCACCACCACCAGCAACATGCCCTGCTTGAACAGCACGATAGGTTCCATAAGCCACTCAGAGATAGGAAAGGAACAGACTGTCGAGCAGCCGTGACCAACCGGACACCAGCACGAACAAGAGCAATTTGAGCGGCAGGGAAATGGTCATCGGCGAGACCATTTGCATGCCCAGCGCCAGCAGCAGGTTGGACACAATCAGGTCGATGACGATGAAGGGGATATAGATCAGGAAACCGATCTCGAACCCCGCCTGCAGTTGCGACAATACGAACGCCGGGACCAGCAGGATCAGGTCCTCGCGCTCCACCTCCTGGGCCATTTTTGGCGGCCACAGGCGTGCGGTGTTTTCCAACAGATGCGTCAGCACGTCCGGGTCCACGTTGCGCAGCATGAAGGCCCGCAACGGCTTGATAGCCTCTCCACCGGTCTGCAGTACCGTTTGCACATTGCTCATGTCCAACGGCGACGCCTTGACGCTTTCGGCGATTTCGTACCCAACCGGCGCCATGATAAATAGCGTCGCTGCCAAGGCGATGCCATTGATGGCCATGCTCGGCGGCACCTGCTGCACACCGATGGCGTTTCGGGTAATCATCAGCACGATCACAATCTTCAAGAACGATGTGCAGATGACCAGCAACATCGGCATCAACGTCAATGCCCCAAGAAACAGCGCAAGAACGAGGGGATCGAGCCCTTGGAGTATCATTGGCCGAACAACACACGGGATAACTGCAACCCCAGGCGCCCGTCGACTTCCACCAACTGCCCCTGGCCAATAGGCCGATCACCGTAGTAAAGACCGGCCATGCCAGGCGCGTAGCCGCTGATGCCCAGTACCGAGCCGGGCCCCAGGTTTCGCAGCTCGCCCAGCGTCAGGTTCAACGTCCCGCAGCGCACATTCAGCGCCATGCTCAGCTCATCGAATGGCTCATGGCCGAAGACATCCACCACTGGCTCGTCTTCCTCATACCCCGAGTAATGGGGCGCTGCAAACTCTTCGTCCACGGACGTGTCCTCAATAGAAGTAAGGGTCAGACACAAGGGCCCGGAAGCATCATCAATGCACCCATGCAGCCTCTGTTTTCCAACCTGTATGTAGCCGTCGCCCTGGGCTTGAAAAAATCTCTGCTCAAGCAGCAGCACATCACCGGTACGCAGGCCACGCGCCTGGGCTATCGGCAATTGCAAACGCCCAAGGGTCACCGCGAGTGCCAGTTGGAACGTTGCCGGCATGGGTGCGGCAGTGGCGCGCCACGGTCCCGCCTCGCATAACGCCAGGAAGCTCTCGGGCGCCAGCCACATATAGCTCGCGACCCGTGCGGCCCCCAGGGTTACGCTGAGTCGGCAACCAAAGCCCTTGGGGCGATCGGTCTCCAGCAATCGCATGTAGCCCAATAACGCGCTCACCTGCGGGCTCAGGTGATGCTGGAACAGTGCCCAGAACCACGAATCCGGATCGTTGCCGGAGGGCGCCAATGTCACTGGGCACTCCCCCAGCAAGCTGAGCAGCGGCCCCGCTTCCGCAAGCGCCAGCACGCCACACACGGTTTCAAAGCACACCGCCTTGGCCCCTGCGGATGCGCGCCCCGGCTCCAGCCGCAGCTCACCGTCCTGGCCGGCAACCTGGAACGCCAGGCACAAGCCGCGCCCCAGTCGATGGCGTGCGGCAACGGTATCGCTCTTGATCAAAGGTAAGGTCAGCAGCGGCACTAGCATGCGCACCCGGCGTCAGGCACAAGCAGATTGACCGGCCGCCCCAGCGCGCCCGAAAACCGCTCCTCACACTGTTGTCGCACACCACTGAGCCAGCGGGCCGTGGCGTCATGCTCCGCTTCCAGCTCGATGGTCCAGGCACTCTGCTCACGGTGCACGCTGGCCTTGATCCGCCCCAGCCGGGGCAGGTACAACACGGCCTGCAGTGGCCATTGGGCCCCGGCCTGTATGCGCGGTGCCAGTTGTTCGGCGAGGGCCTCGATCATGGCGACACTGGCCGGTGTCTTGATTCCCGCCAGGGACGCTCCCGACCCGGTGCCTTCATCGTTATCGGTAAACAACTGAGCGAACAGTCGACCCTGCTCCCACTCCACTGCACCGGTGGCCCGTGGCTCACGTTCCTCACGCGTGTCACGTGGACGTGGCCGCTCGCTGGGTTTATTTGAAACCTGGTTCATATCGGCTCCTGAGCCAGTAAAAGAGACAACTCCTGAAGTTTCTCCACTTGCCGCAGGCATTCGGTGACCTGTTTCTGTGCCGTGCCGACACGGCTTTGCTTGTCGTCCTGCTGGCCCCGCAACGCCTCCAACTGGCCCATTTCTCGCCGGGTACTGGCCGATAACGAGCGCTCCTGCGCTCCCCAGGATTTCAGGGCCTTGAGCGTCATCACTTGGCCTTGATGCCGACTGAGCAACTCGGCACTTTGCCGGGCCTCCTCCAGTCGCGTCTGCTCAAGCGCATCCTGGGCCTGTTGGATATGCGCAAGCAGGGCCTGCTGGGCGCGCTTGGCCTCGCGCAGCGCTCGCTCGGCCCGATCGGCGCGATGCCGGCGCAGGCGCCGCAACGTCTCGACGTCCGCTTGCAACACATCAGAATGGGACATGGGTGGTCAGCTCCTTGAGTTGCTCCAGCGTCACCATCATCGGCGTGGGCTCGCGCAGATCCTGGCGCAGGAACCCATCGACCGCCTGGCGGCTGTCCACCGCCAGGTCGGTAAGGGCATCACTGCCGGGTTGGTACTCACCCAGCTTGAGCATCAGTTCGATCTGTTGATAAGCCGACAACAAACGGCGCAATCCGGTACCGGCCTGGATGTCTTCAGGTGTCGCCACGTTGCTTAAAATCCGCGAAAGGCTCGCCAGCACATCCACTGCCGGGTAATGCCCGCGCTCGGCCAATTTGCGTGACAGCACGATATGGCCGTCGAGCAGCGAGCGCACTTCATCGGCCACCGGATCGTTCATGGAGTCCTGCTCGATCAGCACCGTATAGATCGCTGTGATCACGCCGTCACGCGTCAAACCGGCGCGCTCTACCAGCCGTGGCAGCAGGCTGTACACCGAGGGTGGCAAACCGCCGCGCCCCAAGGGTTCGCCGGCAGCCAGGCCGATTTCGCGTTGGGCCCTGGCAAAACGGGTCAGCGAGTCAATCAGCAGCAATACCCGCTGCCCCTTGCGCCGGAACCCTTCAGCCAATGCGGTGGCCGTGAAGGCTGCGCGGGCGCGCTCCATGCTGGAGCGATCGGACGTGGCACACACCAGCACCGCTTTGGCGCGCAGTTGATCATCCAGTTCGTGGTCGAGAAACTCGCGCAGCTCGCGACCCCGCTCGCCGATCAGGCCGAATACGATGACATCGCACTCCACGTTACGGGCGATTTCGGCCAGCAAGGTGGTCTTGCCGCACCCCGCACCGGCGAACAGGCCTACACGCTGACCTTCGCCAAGCGTCAGCAAGCCATCGATCGAACGCACCCCGGTCGCCAGTGCGCGGTGGATCCTCGGCCGCTCGGTGGGCAATGGCGCTTCACACAACACGGCACTGGTGTCCGGCAGGTCAGACTCGACAAACGCACTGGGGCCCTCCCCCGCAATCGGTCGACCGAACCCATCCAGCACCTGCCCCAGCAGGGCATCGCTGACCTGCACCCGATGCGATACCCCCAGGCGCTCCACGCTGGCGCCCACCTTCACGCCTTCAAGGTTGCCCAAGGCGCTGAGTACCGCGTCCTGGTTATCGAAGCCGATGATCTCGGCCAGCATGAATTCCCCCGGGTTTTTCTCCACCTGGCACAAGTCACCGATACGCGCCTGGGGCAGCCGGCACTGCAGCAGCATGCCGTTGACGCGCTGGATTCGCCCGCGCACCGTCACCGGTGCAAAGTTGCTCAGTGATTGCGCCTGGCGCTGCTGCCAAACGTCGAGCCGCGCTTGCAATTCCGTACTCACCAGCGCACCTCGTAACGCTGCACACCATCGAAGACCACCTTGCTGTTGTCGATCAGCACCAGTCGCAACCCTTCCACTTCATCACCGACAAACAGCCGGCTGCCCTCGTCCAGGACCACATGGCCATTGGGCCCTCCGACGATCTGCACAATCCTGAACGGCAGCGCCGAGTCACGTGCCCGCACACGGCTGATCACCGGCACCGCGCTGTCGAACTGCTCACCAAAACGGGCGAGCATGCGCGCCACCAGTTCCACATCGTCCTGGGAGACATCCCCATTGAGCGCGACCTGGCCATTGATCACTTGCAAGCTGACTCGCTGGCCCAACTCACGCTCGCTGAGCATCTTCAGCAGCTGCTGGCGCACTTCAAACGGCGATGCCAATTCGTGTTTCTGAACCACCGGCGGCATCAAGGACGCCTGTGCATCGTGCTCCCCGGTGGGGAGCATGCTCATCACCGCGATGATCACTGCCACGACCAGCACCAGGCTGATCAAGCGCTTTTGCTGCGAATGGGATATGGACGACAACTTCAGCGCCGGCATGGGTTCAGTGGCGGGCGGCGGTGGCGCTTGCACGGGGGCTGCAGCCTGCGGCCAAGGCTGATCGGCCAAGGTGACACACAAGCGCACGCCTCCGACCGAAAACGGAACACCCGGCACCAGGCTCGCAATCTGTGCCAGTACCTGTCCTTCGGCGCTCTGCAACAGCCCGGCCTCGGCCTGCACCGACCACTGGGCATCGATAAGCCGTAGTCGCGCATGCTGCTCGACCACCTCGGGATCATTAAGTACCAGGTCAGCGTCCAGATGGGCACCGATGCTCCACTGCTCCCCAAACAGCGGCAACGCAGCACCCTGGCGCTGTCCATCAAGCACGCGTAATTCAAACATCACCGCCCCCTCCACGCTGGCCAACGCCAAAGACTCATGCCACTGCACCACGCATGAGTTCGTCCTGGCCCAGGTCGATACGTCCCAGCACTTTGACTTTGGAGGTGCTGCTCAACTCGGCAAACGACAGCACCGGAACATGGTTGAATTCTTCCAGCAGCAGAGTGCGCAAAGGGCTGCGCAGGTCCTGCGCGACCAGCATCACACTCTTGCTTTTTGCCCTTATCGCAAAGGCCTGATTGAGCAGGTTGATCAACGCCGCGCTGTAATCGTCCTCAAGGGCGAAGAACACGCCGGTCTGGGTTTGGCGAAGCGCCTCGCGCAGGATGTTTTCCGAATGCGGCGACAGCAACCAGGCATGCAGCCCGTCGGCCTCTCGGTACTGATGGAAGATCTGCGCCTTGAGGGCGATGCGCGCATAGTCGGCCAGGGCTTCTGGTTCACGCTCATGCTGGCCGTACTCGATCAGTGACTCGACAATCAGCCGCACAGCCCGCAGTGGTACGCCTTCGCCGGCCAGGCGTTGCAACACCGCCGAGAAACGCGACAGCGGCATGATGCGCTGCAGCTCCTGCACCAGCTCCGGCTGGTTATGCTCCAGCCAGCCGAGGATCGACTTGCTCTCCTGGATCCCCAGGAACTGCGGCCCGCTGAGCATCATGGCTTTTTTCATGCGCTCGAGGATCAGCTCCGTCGACGTGAAGCGCTCCAATTGCGGGTCATCCAGCAACGGATCATCGGGCGCCAGCCAGACCCAGCCCTGTTCATCGCGATCGACCAGCCCCGGTATCCCATCAGCCGGCTCAACCGTCAGCGCCTGGCTGTCGACCGCCAGGCGACTGACGACCGAAGCCTTGACCATCGGCACTTCATGCACACAAAACCGCATTTCATCGTTGGCCAGGGTGTCATCGAGTTCGACTTCGAACGGCGGCAACGTCAGGCCGATGTTGGCGACCAGTGAATTTCGAGACTGGCGGATGCCATGGATAAGCTCGGTGACTTCGGGCGTCCCGCGCAGCGCCGCGGGAAATTGCAGCAAGTAGGGTCGCGAAGGATCGAACCCGCGAAGATCCTCCTGGCCATTTTCTTCGGGACGAACCGCCGGAGCCGCCTCAGCGGCAGGCTTCGCCTCTTGCTGACGCTTGCGCATCAGGTAATAACCCAGGCCGCCGGTGATCAGCGCAATGAAGATAAATACCCCGGTCGGCATACCGGGGACAATTGCAAACGCGAGCATGCCCACCGACGCAATCATCCAACTCTTGGGCTCACTGGTCATTTGCCGGGCGATTTCGGCGCCCATGTTACTCACACCCCTACGTGCATCCGGTGCCACGCGGGTAATGATCATGCCGGCGGTCAGGGAGATCAGCAGCGCCGGGATCTGTGCAATCAGGCCATCGCCGATGGTCAACACCGAGTACAACGCCATCGAATCAGCGGCACTCAAGCCGTGCTGGAACATACCCGTGGAGAAGCCGCCCAACAGGTTGACGACCACGATGATCAAACCGGCGACGGCGTCACCCTTGACGAACTTCATGGCGCCATCCATGGCCCCGAACAGTTGGCTCTCACGGGACAGCTGCTCACGCTTGTCGCGTGCCTGTGCTCCGTCGATCAGGCCCGCGCGCAAGTCACTGTCGATCGACATCTGCTTGCCGGGCATTGCATCCAGGCTGAACCGCGCCGCGACCTCGGCGACCCGCTCCGAGCCCTTGGTGATCACGAGGAAGTTGACCAGGGTCAGGATCAGGAAGATCACCATCCCCACCGCCAGGTTGCCCCCCACCACGAAATTGCCGAAGGCCTCGACGATGTCTCCGGCGTCCTGTTCCAGCAGGATCAGGCGCGTGGTAGCAATCGACAGCGCCAGGCGAAACATGGTGGTCAACAGCAGGATCGACGGAAACGAGGAGAACGCCAGGGGCCCCGGCAGGTACAGCGCCAATACGATCAACAGGCAGGAAATGCAGATATTCAGCGCGATCAGAATGTCCACCAGCCAGGTAGGCAGCGGCACGATAAAGATGAAGACGATGGCCAGGACCACGACGGCGCCCAGCACTTCGGCGCGCTGGGCAACTTTAAGCAATACACGGTTGATGGCCAGCAGCACGGTCACGCCAGGGACCTCGGCACCACGGTAAATCGTGTGCGCCCGCGCAGGTGCAGGTCCAACTCGTCCATCACGGCCACGAACCGCTGCAGCGTGTCCTGGCGTACTTGCCTATCAGGCCACAAGGCCAAGGGCAACTGTTTGAACAGCGGATGAAGCGCGTGAAGGGCGACCAGTTGACGCAAGGCCGGACCACCGCCCAGGTCATGGCCCAAGGTCAGGAGTTCAGTGGAGTCGATGCCGCTGCCGGCGTAAGTCAGCATGCGCTGCAACAACTCCACCGGGTCATGCGCGATGGCCAGGCGCTCGATCAATGCCCGACAACCGGCCCACACGCCATTCAACTGCCCGCAGCTGTTCAGACTCAGCAACAAGGTGCGCAACAGCGGCAGCGGCCTCGACGACACCAATGCCGCAATATCATCCGCCAAGGCCTTGCGCATCGCCTGGAGGCCAACATGAAACCGCTCGCCACCGTAGAGCCTGAGCAGTTCCTTCATCATCAAGGTCGGGGATTGCCGCACGACCACGCTGGCGTAGTAGAGCATGCGCAGCTCCTGACGCGCCTGCGGATCGAGACCGGCCACCTGCAATGACAAGGCGGTGTTCAGGCCCGCCTGGATTTCGCCTTTGAACCCGACCTCCAGCCTGGCAATGGCCTCGCGCGCCAGGGCCGCCTCGGTCGGGCGCGCTTCAGCGTCCGCCTGGGCCGCCACATGCTTGAGGACCACGAACGCGCGTGCAGGGTCTCCGCCCGTGAGCGCGAGCAGCTTGCTTACCGCAGGCTGTTGTTGCAATTGCAGCCTGAGGCGACGCGAAATGGCTGCCAGGGTCGCCTGGGCCGGATGCCCCAGTTGTTCGTAAAGCTGAATGATCTGTTGGACCGGGGGCAAACGCGTGCCTATCTTCCGCTCGCCCAACAAGCGCTGATTGACTTCCACTTCCTGACTGAACAGATTCGCGAGTTCATCCACCCCTTTGTCGGGCACCGGCACGGAGGTCTTACTGATGACGGGCGACTCAAGGCGCGGGATGGCGTGCACATCGCTTTTGGAATTGACGTCTATGGGCATAGTGTTCAGACCGGCACAGGAAGAGTGTTTCCCTGTGTGGCGAAACAGATGCATACGGTTCCATTGCATTCCACATCAACGCGCACTTGAAAAGACTTGCACAAAGCCTCGTCGAGAAGTGCAAGAACTTGCTCAAAATCGACTCAATTCAAGATATTTCTATATATAAATCAATGCTTTATTAGGTTTTTCATGATTGGCACAGGCAGTGCTAATGGGTTCCTGTCGACATCCTTTCGACTGCGTCTACCCAAAGGAAAACATCATGAATATCCCTATTGATGCTTTAGCTCATCTCGTTGGCAGCTCGCCTCAATTCATGCTCCACCTGACCGACGACCAGCAAAAAAAACTCCGGCGTTTCATTCACAAGCGTGTGCTCAATCCGGAAGATGCGGACGACCTTCTGCAATTGACCTACCTTGAGGCCTGGCGCAATCGCGAACGGTTCAGCGGCACGGCAACCCTCAGCACCTGGATGTGCGGCATCGCGCAGAACCTGATCCGCAATCACTTTCGGCGCATGTATGCCAAGCCTGTGCATTGCGAATTCGATGAGTCGCTGTGGCATGGCCAGGAAGAAAACAACAGTTTGGATTGGGAGTTCGAGGTCAACCGCCGCCTGGAAAATACCCTGAGCGCGATTGACCACCTGCCGCCCGAAATGCGTAAAACGCTGTACGCCTCGCTGGAAACCGACGGCAGCTACCAGGACACTGCCGACGTGCTGGACATTCCGATCGGCACCGTTCGCTCACGCCTGTCGCGGGCACGCGAACAACTCAAACGCGTCACCCGCAATTCGACCTACCCGTAGCACAAGCCTGGTGTTGGGCGGCAGGGATATCTGCCCAACGCCCTCAGGACTTGCGGGTACGCGGCAGGAAGATCGCCAGCAGCCCGAACAACGGCAAGAACGAGCACAGCGTGTACACGTACTCGATACCATGAATGTCTGCCAAGTGCCCGAGCAGCGCCGCGCCGATCCCACCGAAGCCGAACATCAGCCCGAAGAACACCCCCGCAATCATCCCCACATTGCCCGGCACCAACTCCTGCGCATAGACCACGATGGCCGAGAATGCCGAGGCCAGCACGAAGCCGATGATCACGCTGAGCACGCTGGTCCAGAACAAGTCCACGTGAGGCATCAACAAGGTAAAGGGCGCCGCGCCAAGGATCGAAAACCAGATCACCGCCTTACGGCCGATCTTGTCGCCAATCGGCCCGCCAAAGAACGTCCCCGCCGCCACTGCACCGAGAAACAGGAACAGATGCAACTGCGAGCTGGCGACCGACAGGTCGAACTTTTCGATCAGGTAAAAGGTGAAGTAACTGGTGATGCTGGCCATGTAGAAATACTTGGAAAACACCAGCAGGCCCAGCACCACCAACGCGCTCATGACGCGCCTTTTCGACAGGCCATGAGTGGCCGCCTGGCCGGCCTTGAGCTTGAACAGATTGAGGTGGTTGCGGTACCAACGGCTGATGGCATACAGCACCACCAGCGCAAAAATCGCGAACAGGCCGAACCACGCCACATTGCCTTGCCCGAAAGGGATGATGATCGCTGCCGCCAGCAACGGGCCGAATGCAGAACCGGCATTTCCGCCAACCTGGAACGTCGACTGCGCCAGGCCATAGCGCCCGCCCGAAGCCAACCGCGCCACTCGGGAGGCTTCCGGGTGAAAGGTCGAGGAGCCGATACCGATCAGGCCGGCCGCCAGCAATATCAGCGGGAAACTGCCCACCTGGGACATCATCAGAATGCCCACCAGGGTGCAGATCATCCCGCATGGCAATAGAAACGGCTGCGGACGCCGGTCGGTGTAATAGCCCACCCATGGTTGCAACAACGACGCGGTGAGCTGGAAGGTCAGGGTAATCAGCCCGACCTGGGTGAATGTCAGGCCGTAGCTGGCCTTGAGCATCGGATAAATAGACGGCAGCACCGACTGGATCAGGTCGTTGATCAAATGGGCCAGCGCCACCGCGCCGATGATGCGCATCACCAGCGGGCTGGTCTGTCCGGTGGTCGTGGGGGTGTTCAAAGCCATGGGAAGGTTTCCGTACCGCAGGGGGAAGTGCACAGGTGCAGGTGCGACAATGTGCCACTTTTGCCGGTGGGAAGGCTATCCCGTTAGCACGCTAACGACTGCGCGCCCCCTGACAGTCGTCAGCGCGACGGATGCACTGCACGCCACCGCGAATTGGCGCACCACTCGTCGCCAGATCCGCCCATTCAGGTTAAACAGTTGAAAGCGTAGATAAAAATTCAAAATAAACGCTTGACGCATTGCCGTTCTACGCGAATAATGCGCGCCACTTGGCTACATAGCTCAGTTGGTTAGAGCATAGCATTCATAATGCTGGGGTCCGGGGTTCAAGTCCCTGTGTAGCCACCAAGTACTAAAAACGGCTTACCGAAAGGTAGGCCGTTTTTTTATGCCCGCAGAAAAGCACGGCCAACTGCTAAGATCCCGCCCTCTCCCAGCACTAAACGGAATCAGTGTTCGATGGCCGCCAAGTTTCTGCTGCTTGCACTCGCACGCTCAACCCCGCCCCTGCTCGCGCATGCTGCCGAGGGCAGAAGCCCGTTGGAGCGTGCCACGATGGTGACCACGGGCGTGCCGTACCTGCTCACCGCCGGCACCACGTGGCTGACCTCCAAGCCGTTCGAAAGGCTCGCCGCCGCCAAGCGCGATGCCCTGGCATTCATCGGCTCGGATGGCGATATCCGTCGCGCGCAGTTTGAACTCGCGGTCAGGACCGACCACGCGTCCTACCCGGCGCCGCACATGAATGACATGCAACTGGCCCAGGCCATTGCCGTGACCTACTGACAAGCAAACGGGAGAGCCCACATGGCGATGGCAATGCTTGATAACGCAAACTGCAACTCATGAGCCTCGACGTCTTCGCGATCATCATGCTCGGCGCGGCGCTCCACGCTACCTGGAATGCCGTGGTCAAAGGCGGCACAGACAAACTGATGACCACCTGCATGATCGCGTCCGTCGCGTCGTTGATTGCGTTGGCTGTCGTCCCCTTCCTGGCGCTGCCGGCGAAGGAAAGCTGGCCGTTCATTGGTGCCTCGGTGATTTTGCAGGTGGTGTATTTCGTACTGGTCGCCTCGACTTATCGCATCGCCGACATGAGCCAGACCTACCCGATCATGCGTGGCACCGCGCCGCTGCTGGTGGCCGTGGTCAGCGTGTTGGTGTTGGCCGAGCCATTATCGGCGTCTGCCTGGCTCGGGATTGCGGTGATTTCCCTTGGCATCTTGAGCATGGCTGCCGGCCCTTCGGCCGGGCAGAGAAAAGGCCTGATCCTGGCACTGATCAACGCCGGCGTGATCGCCGGCTACACGCTCATCGATGGCTGGGGTGTGCGTCAGTCCGGTGCGCCAGCGGCCTACACACTGTGGATTTTCCTGCTCACCGGCCTCCCGCTTGCCGCCTGGGCGTTAGTCACCCGGCGGGCGGAGTTTTGCCGCTACGTCCTGCGCAATGGGCGACTCGGCCTTGTCGGCGGAGCCGGCACGCTGGCGTCCTACGGGCTGGCCCTGTGGGCGATGACGCAAGCCCCCATCGCCACTGTATCGGCGCTGCGGGAAACCTCGATCCTGTTTGGCGTGGTGATCTCGGCGTGGGTGCTCAAGGAACATCTCACGCGAGTGCGCATCGTCGCCGCGTGCATCATTGCCGCCGGCGCAATGGTCTTGCGCCTGGGCTGAGCGGGTGCATGCGCGCAAAAAAACTGCGCATCTGTATTTTGACGCTCCCCTGAGCCACTGTTAGTGTCCAGCCTCCCCACACACGGAGTGCCCCGGATGAAACTGGATATCTACCAAGTCGACGCCTTCAGCCAGCACGTCTTCGGCGGCAACCCGGCGGCCGTCTGCCCGCTCACCGAATGGCTGCCCGATGAGCAACTGCACAACATCGCCGCCGAAAACAACCTGTCCGAGACGGCGTTCTTCGTGCCCCGTGGCGGGTTCTACGAGTTGCGCTGGCTGACCCCGGAAGTCGAAGTCGACCTCTGCGGTCATGCCACGCTGGCGGCGGCGTGGGTGCTGATCCATCAATTGGGGAATGCGCCTGACGTGCTGCGCTTTGCCACCCGCAGCGGCGAGCTTCGGGTAACGCGCAATGGCGACGAACTGGCGATGGACTTCCCGGCCAAGCAGCCGCAGCGCTGCGAACCGCCCAGCGGGATGTTGAGTGCATTGGGGATCGAGAACGCGCACGTATTCGGCACCGATGACTACCTCGTCGTGGTCGACGATGAGGCCCAGGTCGCCGCGCTCACGCCAGACTTCGCACGCCTCAAGGGCCTGCCCAAACGCGGCATCGCGGTGACGGCCCAAAGCACCCGGTTTGACTTTGTCTCGCGCTGGTTCGGCCCGAACGTGGGCATCAATGAAGACCCGGTTACCGGCTCCGCGCACACCTCGCTGGCGCCACTCTGGGCCGAGCGCCTCGGCAAACAGCAACTCACCGCCGAACAGGGGGGCAAGCGTCGCGGCCAATTGCGTTGCGAGCTCAAGGGCGACCGGGTGATTATTTCCGGCAAGGCCGCGCTGTATATGCAGGGCACTCTTTACCTGTAGAAAAGCACGGGGCATAGCGCAAGCCGGCATTGCTTGAGGGCTTGCGCCTCGTTTACCTCACGGCCTGCGGCGTCCTGATGCGCTGGCTGGCCAAATCAAGGGTCAGATCGTGTCGGGGCAAGCGGCTCAACGTATCGTTGAGGTTCATCTTCAAGGGTTTATCCGGATTCACGCCGTACTCCAGATCGACGTTGACGTGTTTTTGCGTGTGGCTGAGCGCAGCGCTGCTGGAAAAGCTGAGGTTCGTCATCGCCGGTAGCGACATGCTATGGGACTGGGTGGCGGTGTAGCTCATGCTCATACTTTTTACGCGTAGGTTGTTGCGGTCATTGAGTGCGTGCTTGATCAACGCCTCGGTGCCTTTACCCGCAAGGTGGCTGTGCTCGATCGCGCGCAGCACCTGCGGCTTCAACTCCATGCCAAGTCGCACTGAAGTGCCCTCCCCATGCTGCAGCTGATCGAGCACCTGGGCAAAGTGCGGGTCGTCCCTGGCCCACTGTTCGATGGCCGCTTTGTTGGCCGGCGCGACATCATCCAACCAGGCATGCTGCCCGTTGTCCCGCAAGCCCACACGTGTGACGGAAGACTCCACCGATGCCAGCTGGCGCAGCCCGCTTTTCATCAGGTCCCGTTGGGTCATTAATTTATCCAACGACTGGCCAATCGCGTGGTAGGCGTCCGCCTTGGTCGCCAGGGGCGGATGAGTCGCCAGAAACCCCTGCAAGCTGGCCAACTGTTCATCCGTCGTGGCCTCCGGCCGTTCCGTAGCGGCCAAGTCCCGTCTGAATTGCGGCGAATACAGCGATAGGCTGCGTCGCAGGTCATTGATCTGCGATTGAGTCACCGCGTGTGGCGGCTTGAAAGAGAAACTGAATGCCTGTGATTGGCTCCGATCAAATTTCACCATGACCGATATTTCCGGCAACGCAAAAACGGCAGCAGCTGGCCCGCCACTTTCAACCCTGCCCAACGCCAGCGCATTCAAAGGCGCAACGTTGGCACCCACGCCACCCTGCCTCAGCCATTGTGCGCTGCGTCCCTCGGCGTGACTGGTGCCCGCCGCCGTGCGCGTAGTGGACTGACTCTTGTCCGCATGCGCAAGATTGAGGTTCGCCAGCCCGCCGATACCTGCGCGTATCACTGAGTCCAGCTCGGCAATATTCTCCTGGGGGTTGTAGAGCACACGCAGCTGCGCGAGTCCATCCAGGTTAACGTCACCACTCAGCTTGGAGCTGTGCCCGGCAGCGTGCTGCTCTCCCAGCGCCAGCAAATCTTGGAGACCACCCGATGGGTGGGTGAGGATCGACATCAACTTGCCGAAGTCCGCCTCCTTCACGTCAAAACTGATGCTCGAACCGGTGTTTTTCGCAACCGCTGCCGTCAATTCCCCCGCGACTCTCAAACCCGGCCCGTACGCTTGGGTGCCCCGCCCCACCGTCACCCCTGAAGCCACCGAAGCGGCCAACCGCCGTGTGTCGTCCATCGAGATCTCGACCCTGGCGCCTTTATCCGTGCGACTGATGCTGACGCCGTTGGTATGGGACTTGGAGGCGCCCAGGAAAAACTCCACGGGGGCGACGGGTTTTATCCCCGTCACCATCAAGCCCAGGCTTTTGCCCTGGGTGCGGCTGGAGCCAAGGGTTTGACCACTCTCCAGTCGTTGCACTTGCTGCGTCAGTGCGTCCTTGAGGGAAGCATCGACGGGCAATCCGAGCAGCGTCGAGAGGTGCCAATGCAAGGCGGATCCCGGTGTACCCAGGTCCTTGGCCAATAATTTGAAGTTGTCGTAGAGGGTCTCTGCCTGCGCGTAGCTGACGACGTTCTGACGTGACAATTGATGCAACGGGCTCTGGTCAAAATCCTTGATGACCGCGCTCACAGAGCCTTCTATGCGCTTCAGGGCGCTTGGGCTGTATCCGGAAACGCTATCGAGTTCCTCCGCCAGATCAGTCAGTTTCCTCAGCGTGTTGGCGTGATGAATCAGGTCGCCTTCGACGAGGGCGCCAGGGTGAGTGAGGTCTCGCTTACGCTCCGGTTTCCATTGGGGCAACGTCAAGTCTTGCCCCTCGAGATTGGCCAGTAGCGCAGCGGTGGTTTTTTCCGATGAGGGTGAGACCCGTATGAACGCCTGATGCAGTTGATGCAGCGTCGATTCCGGGTTGACCACTGTCCGGCTCAGTGTGGGCCGCGAGTCAAACGCCAGCCCATGCACATCGCCTAAAAGGCGTGCGCTGGCCTGGCTGCTCGCGTCCACACGGGCCAACGCCTGGCTGATCTGGTTGGCCAACGCCTGGCGCGGGCCGGGTACGCTGAGCGCGACGAGGCGCGCGCTCAGGTCAGCCGCAACCGGCTTGCTCTTCGACAGGGGCTTGAGCCGCTCGTGCAGTTGCTTATCGTCAGCGTAGACGGCCTCCAGCCCGCGACGGCCGCTGATACGGTGCTGAATATCCTTGCCTGTCTGGCTGAGGGACTCCAAAGGGTGAAAGTGCGCCTTGATCCCTTGAAAAAAACTGCGCTTGTGCGAAATCCCCTCACGGGTTTGCCCCATCACATGACTGCTGGCCGTCAATGCCCCGCCTGGAAACTGCGCGCGCATTTGAGCTCTCGCCAATGTATCGCCCAGCAACGGTACCGCTGTCACCGGTAGCAACGGCCCCCCCTTCATTGACTCTGGACCCGAGCGATCCAATCGATGGAACTGCTTATCCCAGCCGGCAACCAAGTGCTTGTCAGCCCCCATCCGCAAGGATTCCAAGGGGCGGCCCGCGGGCAGCTCAACCCTGGCCCAGCGATGCGGCCCCCTGGCGCTGCCTTGCCAAACCTCGCGATCAACCCTGAACAACTCGTCACCCTGGCTGTGTGCGTAGAGATGCCCTTCGTGATCCAGCGCCAGTGCCTTTATCGCAAGCGGCGGTGACAGCCGTAATGGGGTGACGACACCCTCCTGATGAACCTGGAGTTCGTTGTCTTGATTGGCCGTTACGAAATGACGGCCATCAGCGACTGCAAAGTGGGCGATGGGGCTCTGACTTTTTCCAGCGAGTACCTCATCAAGAGACACGTGAGGACGGGGCTTGGGAAGAGCGGCCAAGTCGTGGCTGGCGCCCTCGAAAACCGGATCACGCACTCTCTGGATCGCCACCGCTTTCAGTTGCCCCTCTTGCAGCACATAGGCACGTCCATCCAGGCCACGCTCCAGACGCTCGACGCCCGGCTGCCGGGCGTTATCCCATTGCTGTGCACCCGCGTTCCAGCTCAACAGCCGGCCTGAATCAAGTGCGACCTTGCCCCGCAGCCCGAGATCGATCGAGGCCGCGAGTGCCTGCTGGCTGGGCAAGGGCAGACCTTTCTCGATGCCCTTGACCAACACGTCACTGAGGTTCCAGTGCGGGCGCAATACGCTTGACTCATTCAAGGGCGAACTATGCAGTTGCTCGCGGGCATCGCGAACCTGGGCATTGAGTTGCCCTGCATCATCATGAAAGAAACCTTCGACTCTGACACTGCCCTTCAGCGCCTGCTCCAGTGCTTCGACCGATTGACGCGCCATCGGCAGCACGCCGCCCCTGGCCTGACGCATATCTGCGCGCAGCAGTTCGCCGTCAGTCGTCGCGCCATACAGGGTACTACCGGCCAGCCCGATTCGCGCGAGCGGCACAGGCACGCCGGCCTCATCGAACGGACGCACAGCCGGCGCGCCGGTGCCCTGAATGTGCAGGGCAGAGACGCCCTGGACCTGGCTCAATACCACCGAACCCTGGCGCTGCGCACTGCTGTCCAGAGATCCCTGGGGCGTCTTCAGCAACTGCCCTTCCCGGGTCAAACCAATGCGGCTGTATGCACGTGCATCGGCGTCGGGCAGCCAGGACAGCGTGATCGGTTCAAAGCGATAAAGACGCTCGTTATCCAGGCGAAACTGCTTGCCCTCGACAGTCGTGTGGATCCCGCTGACGCTTGCCAGGTGCGCTCGGCCGGGGTTACTCAAGGACGCTACCGAGCCTGCACCGCCGGCCGGATCGGCAAGACTGCTCTTGAACACCGCTGCGACAGCCGGCGTGGACTGAATATGAAACAGGTACTGTCGCTCATCTTTGAAACGCACCGTATTGCCGCGCTCAGCAGAGTAGCCATCGGCGGTATAGCGTTTGCCTGGCGCGTTGAGATGACGGGCGACATCGCGGCCTGTGGCTGTACTGTCAGCCTGGAGTTGCCCGCCTTTGATGCTGACGTCGAACACCATCGAGGCCGGGTTCAGCGTTTGATAATGAGCCCCCTGCATTTCCGGCAGTGAGGTCGGGCTCGGGCCTGGCGGCGCTTCTCCAATCGACCTTACTGAGCGCTCGACAACGCTCTGGTGCAGCCTGAGCAGACCGTCTAACCCACGATGCATAACGAGCGCCTCAAGCGGATGAGCGAAAACTACCTAGTGGACACCTTCAACCATTGGTTCCAAAGACAGCAGCACCCTCATCAGGAACACATTCAACTCCCGTGCAGGCCGAGATAAAGACATCCGGTGACACACCGGCAACGAGTGGGCTCTTCAGAATTTTCAGTCAATCCAGCACGCCTCCAACTCACCGCTGCGGTAAAGTCCCCCCACAGGAAAACCAGATCATTCTCAAAATGAACGGAGTTCAGCGCGTGTTTTTGATTTCCCGCCGTCAACTGTCAGTGATTGCCGCCGCCCTCATCCTGGCGGCCTGTCACACCCCCGTCAGCGAGCAACCGCCGGCACCGGAGTTGGGCTCGGGCTACCGCACCGACCTCACCCCCCAACACGCCGAACGCCATATGGCGGCAGCCGCCAACCCGCTGGCGGCGCAAGCCGGGCGGGAGATGTTGCGCCAGGGTGGTTCGGCCATCGATGCGGCCATTGCGATGCAGGCAGTGCTGACGCTGGTGGAGCCGCAGTCCTCTGGTATTGGCGGCGGGGCGTTCATCATGGTGTGGGACGGAGATAAGGTGCACGCGTATGACGGTCGTGAAACGGCACCGGCCGGGGCGACCGAGCGGCTGTTCCTGAAAGCGGACGGTACGCCGATGACCTTCACCGCGGCGCAAATCGGCGGGCGCTCGGTGGGCA
Organism: Drepana arcuata; assembly: GCA_016069955.1. Taxonomy (NCBI): domain Eukaryota; kingdom Metazoa; phylum Arthropoda; class Insecta; order Lepidoptera; family Drepanidae; genus Drepana; species Drepana arcuata. The sequence goes on along the minus strand of JACCPG010010246.1, from coordinate 15,420 downwards.
CGCCGGGGGTACTGCGGGCGCTGGAGATGGCGCACAAAAAGACCGGGCACCTGCCGTGGGCCAAGCTGTTCGAGCCGGCGATCCGCTTGTCGGAACAGGGCTTCGCGATTTCCCCGCGCTTGCACGCGTTGATCGCGGCCGACCGTCATATCCCCCGGTCGCCGGAAATGGCCGCGTACTTTCTGAATGCCGATGGCACGCCCAAGGCCACCGGTACGCTGTTGAAAAACCCGGCGCTGGCCAACGTCTTCAAGCGCATCGCCAAGGAGGGCCCGGACGCGCTGTACCACGGGCCGATTGCCGACGAGATCGCGCGCAAGGTCCAGGGCAATCGCAATGCCGGCAGCCTGTCGGTGGCAGACCTTGAGGGCTATACCGCCAAGGAGCGCACGCCCCTGTGCAGCGACTACAAACAGTGGACCGTGTGTGGCATGCCACCACCGTCATCGGGCGGGATCGCCATCGCGCAAATCCTCGGTACATTGCAGGCACTCGAAGCCCGCGATCCGGGCCTGGCCATCGCACCCATGACGCCGGTGAAAAGCACCTCCCCCGCAGGCCTCGAGCCAACGCCCGAAGCCGTGCACCTGATTGCCGAGGCGGGTCGCCTGGCCTTCGCAGACCGTGGTTTGTACGTCGCCGACGCCGACTTTGTACCGGTGCCGGTGGCCGGTCTTGTCGCACCGGACTACCTGGCCAAACGCGCAGCATTGATCGGCGAACGCAGCATGGGCATCGCCAAACCCGGCACGCCTGCCGGCATCCAGGTCGCCTACGCGCCGGACCGCTCGCCGCTGCGCATCTCCACGTCGCAAGTGGTGGCGGTGGATGACCTGGGTGGCGCCGTGTCGATGACGACCACCGTCGAGGCGGCGTTCGGTTCCCATCTGATGGTCCAGGGCTTTTTGCTCAACAACCAGATGACCGATTTCTCGTTTATCCCCGAAGAACACGGCCAGCCGGTGGCCAACCGTGTCGAACCGGGCAAACGCCCACGCTCGGCCATGGCCCCGACGCTGGTATTTGATCGCAAGAGCGGCGAGCTGCTGGCCGCCGTCGGCTCGCCCGGCGGCTCACAGATCATTGAGTACGTGAGTAAATCCCTGGTGGCGATGCTCGACTGGAAACTCGACCCGCAGGCGGCCATCAGCCTGCCGAATTTCGGCAGTCGCAATGGCGCCACCGAACTCGAACAAGGACTGTTCAGCCCGGCGTTGAAACAAGCGCTGAAGGACAAGGGCCATGCATTGAGCGAGATCGACATGACCAGCGGCATCCAGGCCATCGTCCGCACGCGCGACGCCCAGGGTAAGGTGTCGCTGAGCGGCGGCGCCGACCCTCGGCGCGAAGGCGAAGCGGTCGGCGACTGATTTATTGAGCGGAGAACAGCCCTTGCAACAGGCAAACAATCTCGGCGCCATTGCCGGCGTCGACCACGGTTTCTGTGCGATCAATGACCCGGGGCGCCCGAACGAGGTGTTCATCTGCAAACAGGTGCACAGCGCCTCGGTGATTGAGTGGCAGCCGGGCCAGGTGGCCAACACCATCGAGGCTGACGCGGTGTTTACCCACACGCACCAGCCCATCGCGGTGATCACCGCCGACTGCCTGCCCATTCTGTTCGCCTCCAAAGACGCTCAGCAGGTAGCGGCAGTGCATGGCGGCTGGAAAGGCCTGCAACGCGGGATTATCGCCAACGCGGTGCAGCGCTTTGCCGCCGAGGGGATCGCGGCCGATCAACTGCAGGTGGCAATCGGGCCGTCGATCAAGCCGTGTTGTTATGAGGTGAGCGAAGGGTTTATCGCCCAGTTCCAGGCGGAGCAAGGGCACCTGTGGCAGCACCGCCAGGCACCGTGGAGCAGCGTGCAACCGGCACCGCGGCAGACACCCGAAATTGCCCCGCCCGCCGCAAGGCAAAGCGACAGCGCGTGGTTTGACTTGAGCAGGTATGCGCTGATGTTGCTGCAGGCGGCGGGGGTCAAGCGCGAGCAGATCGAGGTCAGCGAGGTGTGCACTTACTGCACGTCGCCGACGTTTGCCAGCTACCGCAGAAGGACACATCACCCGCAAGAAGCGAAGACATTGATCTATTCGTGGATCGCGCGCCGCCCCTGACCACCCGATAGCCCGCGGCTCTCAACGATTGATCTTCAGCCCCTTGCGCGCTGCATGCCGCTCCAGCGCCAGCTCGATCAAGCGGCTCACCAACTCGCTGTAGCTCATCCCCGCCGCCTGCCACAGCTTGGGGTACATGCTGATGCGGGTGAAACCCGGCAGCGAGTTGATTTCGTTGATCAGCACCTCACCGTCTTCAGTGAGGAACACGTCGACGCGGGCCAACCCGGCGCACCCCAACACTTCGAAGGCGTCGATGGCCAGGCGGCGGATACGCTCGCTGGCGTCGTGGCTGATGTCCGCCGGCACCACCACTTGAGCGGCCTGGGCGTCGATGTATTTGCTGTCGTAGGAATAGAAACCATTGCTCACCACAATCTCGCCGCAGCCGCTGGCGATGGGGTTGTCGTTGCCGAGCACGGCGCATTCGATCTCGCGCCCCTGGACGGCCGACTCCACCAGGACTTTCTCGTCAAACCCCAACGCCAGCTCGACGGCGGCGTGGTACTCGGCTTCATTGCCGACCTTGCTCACGCCCACCGAGGAACCCTGGTTGGCAGGCTTGACGAACATCGGCAGGCCGAGCTTGCGCACGGCGGCATCAAATGCGGTGTGCGCGGCGTTGCGACGGGTCAGGGTAATGAACGGGGTGACGGCAATGCCGGCATCGCGCAGCAGGCGCTTGCTGATGTCCTTGTCCATGCACACCGCCGAGCCGAGCACGTCGGACCCAACAAAAGGCAGGTCGGCCATGCGCAGCAAACCTTGCAGGCAACCGTCTTCGCCGAGGGTGCCGTGGACGATGGGGAAGATCACATCAATGTGTTCGAGCAGGCCGCTGCCGGAGGTTTCCACCACTTGCTGGCTGGCCTTGCCGGGCACCACCGCCAGTTCGCGGTTGGACTGGTTGAGCGCGATGAGGGCCGGGTTTTCCTGGTTGATCAGGAAGTTCGAGGTGTCGTTGAGGTGCCAGTGGCCGGCCTTGTCGATGCCGATCAGGACCGGCTCGAAACGCGTGCGGTCGAGCGCATCGACGATGTTGCGCGCCGACTGCAACGAGACCTCGTGCTCGGCCGAACGCCCCCCAAAAATAATACCTACGCGCACCTTGCTCATGAACCGGCCTCACTGTTGAAAGTAAGGCTTCTTACCACGGGCGGTCAGCGATTCGCTACCAGATGTGCACCGAACAACACGTAGCAACCGCCGGCAAAACGATCCAGCCATTTGCGCGAACGGCTGTAGAGGTTGGCCATGCGCGCGCTGGAAAACACCAGGGCCACGCTGCTGTACCAGCTGAATGACAACGTGGCCATGGTGATCACCGCCAGGGTCAACAGCATCGGCGAGGGCGAAGGCGGCATGGTCGACGCAAAGATGGTGGCGACGAACAGCGCGGCCTTGGGGTTGGACAGGTTGCCCAGCAGGCCCAGGCGCCAGGCGGAAAACAGCGAGCGCCGGGGTTCGTCTGCCAGCAGGTTGTGACCCATGGCCGGTGCCGAGCGCTTGAACAGCTTCAGCCCCAGGTAGATCAGGTAGCAGCCGCCGATGATCTTGAACGCCAGGTACAGCATCGGCGCAGCGGTGAACAATGACTTGATGCCCAGGCCACCCGCCAGGCCCCACATGATCGTGCCGGTGGCCACGCCCGCCGATGCCACCACACCATGACGACGCGAACAGCTGGCGGCCAGCTGCGCGGTGTTGAAGAAGTTGGGGCCGGGCGTCACCACCGCCACGGTCCACAGCAGGGCCAGCGAGACCAGCGGCGCCACGTAGGCGGGGTCGAAAAAATCCATCGGGGCAGCTCCATCAGTGCAAGGCACGAGCCAGGATCATAGGCCTCGCCCGGCACCTGCACAATCGTACAAGACCCCGGCAGACAAGGAATGCAGACTGGGTTAACGTGTTTCCATCCCTTTTTTGTGACAAGCCACCATGGGCAAACCGACTCCTATCCTCGACTGGCTCCACCGCGCGCCGCACGCCAGCGGCCTGGACCGTATCGAGGCGTACTTTGCCGGCTTCGCCTTCGACCCGCATCGCCATGACACCTACGCCATCGGACGCACGCTGTTCGGTGTGCAGAGCTTTCACTACCGCGGCGGCATGACCCACAGCATGCCTGGCACGACCATGGTGATTCACCCCGATGAAACCCACGACGGGCGCGCCGGCAGCGAGGAAGGCTTCAAGTATCGGATGATCTATGTGGAGCCGGCGCTGATCCAGCAGATCATCGGCGGCAAGCCGTTGCCGTTCATTCCTGGCGGATTGTCCAGCGACCCGTGGCTGCACCGTGCCAGTGAAGTGCTGCTGCAAAGCCTGGATTGCCCAATCGACCCGCTGCAGGAACAGGACGCGATGTTCGACCTGGCGCAGGCCCTGAGCAATGCCTCAGGCGCGATTGCCAGTCGCAAGACGTTCGATTACGTGGCCGCCGAGCGCGCGCGGGAATTTATCCACAGCGCGCTGGGCCGCAGCATCACCCTGGATGAAATCGCCGAGCACGCCGGTCGCGACCGCTGGGCATTATCGCGGGATTTTCGCCTGTTGTTCGCCACCAGCCCGTATCGCTACCTGACCATGCGCCGCCTGGACCTGGTGCGCAGCCTGTTGGCCCAGGGCCAGTCATTGGTGGACGCGGCGTTGACCGCCGGGTTCACCGACCAGAGCCATATGACCCGACAATTTCGCAGCACCTACGGCATGCCGCCCTCGCGCTGGGTGAAGATGCTCGGGCGCTGAGGCCTGACCTGGAATACATCCGCGCCTACCGTTGATCTACGTGGTTTCCAGCAACGCGTCCGGCTTCGGTGCGCGCGCTCTGAGCCCCAGTGCCAGCAGCGCCCCGGCCAAGGCAATCGCCGCACTCCAGCCCATCGCCGCTTCGATCCCCGCCGCCTGGCCCGACCCGGCATTTGCCACTGACACCAGCACCGCCAGGCCCAGCGCCCCACCGATCTGCTGGCTGGTAGATGCCATTCCCGCCGCCACGCCTTGCTCGCCTGGCCGGATGCCCAGCCCCGCAGCGACCCACATCGCGGTCCAGGTCATGCCCTGGCCGATGCTCAGGATGAAAATCCCCGGCAGCAGCGACCAGAACCCCACCCCTGTCGGCAACGCCCAGCACACCAGCGCAATCCCCACGGCACCGGCCAGCTGCCCGCAGACCAACGTGTTGCGTAACCCCAACCGGGCGAGCGAACGCTCCGCCAGCCAGATCCCGAACGTGCACACCAGGGTCGCGGGTAAAAACGCCAACCCTGCCTGCAGCACGCTGTAGCCGTAGACCTGCTGGTAATACAGCGCGAGAAAGTAGTACTGCACGCCAAAGCTGCTCATGAACACCGCCGTCAGTACCATCGCCATGCGCAACTCGCGGTAGGCAAACAAACGCAGTGGCATCAGTGGGTCGCGGCCGCGATGTTCGATCCAGGCGAACAGGCCGAGCAGCGCCAACGCCAAGCCCAGGCAACCCAGTGTGGACGGCGCCGTCCAGCCCCATTCAGGCCCCTGCACCAGCGAAAACACCAGCAAGGTGCCGCCAACGGTCACGGTCAACGCGCCGCTCACATCAAAGTTGCGCCCGCGCGCACGCTCGCCATCGGCGGGGATCCAGTAGCGCGCCGCCCAGGCGCAACCGCCCGCCAGCGGCACGTTGACCAAAAATACCGCCTCCCACCCCCAGGCCTGGGTCAGTACGCCCCCCAGCAGCGCGCCGAGCGCCAGGCCTGCCGCCGACGCCGCGCTCCACACGGCAAACGCGCGGTTGCGCGCTGGTCCTTCGGCGTAGTGGGTGTTGATCAGGGCCAAGGTCGCCGGGAACAACAATGCCCCGCCCACCCCCTGCACGGCCCGCGCCAGCACCAGCAACACGGCGCTGCCACCGAGCACCGCAGCCAGGGAGGCCAGTGCATATAACGACTGGCCGACCCGATACAGACGGCGCTTGCCAAGCAGATCGGTGGCGCGCCCGCCGAGTAGCAGGAAACCGCCAAACGCCACGCTGTAGGCACTCACCACCCACTGCAATTGCGCGGCGGAGAAGTTCAGATGCGCGCCAATCTGCGGCAGCGCCACGAACACGATGGTCGCATCCAGCGCAATAATCAGTTGCGCCGTGGCCAGCAGCATCAGCATCCAGCCTGAGGGTCGAGAGGGAGACATCACAGCGTCCTGTCCGAAAATGAGAAGCCGCCAGTGTCTTTTATGCGAAACAGATGATAAATAGCGCAATCACTCTTTCAGTAATGACTTTAATCATGGATCTGAACGCTGTTCGCCTGCTGGTCCGCGTGGCCGAAACCCGCAGTTTCACGCGCGCGGCCGCAGACCTGGGACTGACCCAGTCGGGCCTGTCTCGCGCCATTTCGCGCCTCGAACAGGAACTGGGCGTACGCCTGCTGCAACGCAACACCCGCAGTGTCAGCCTGACGCCCGACGGGCAGATGCTCTACGAGCGCAGCGCGCCGCTGTTGACGGAATTGGCCGAGGCCGAAAAGCTGATGCTCGACCGCCGCAGCACCCCTTCCGGCCTGTTGAAGATCAGCACGCCCTCGCTGTTCGGGCGCAAGGTGGTCATGCCGGTGATCGGCGAGCTGACCTTGCGTTACCCCGCGTTGCGCATCGAAGCAGTGATGACCGACCGCCTGGTGGACATCGTCGATGAAGGCTTCGACGCCCTCCTGCGCACCGGCGAGATCCAGGACCAACGCCTGATCGCCCGCCCGCTGGCGCCGTTGCGCTGGATCACGGTCGCCTCGCCGGCTTACCTGGCGCGCTTCGGTACACCGCACAGCGTCGACGAACTCAAGGACCACAACTGCCTGACCGTGCGCAATCTGCGCAACGGGCGCATGGTCGATTGGCAGTTCATGCTCGATGGCAAGGTGCAGGACGTGAGTGTCGAAGGGCGGCTGATCTTTGATATCGGTGATGCACTGGTCGACGGCGCCGTCGGTGGCTTCGGCATCGCCCAGGTCATGGACTTTGCCGTGCGCGACGACTTGGCCGCCGGGCGCCTGGTGCCGCTGCTGGAAAACTTCGCGGGCCGCCGCCGGGCGATCTCGCTGGTTTACCCGCCGTCCCGACAGTACTCGCCAAAACTGATGGCGTTTGCCGAAGCCCTCGGCCAGGCGCAATGGTAACCCTGCAGGCGCGGGGAAGCCGGCGCCTGCGGGGGCTGTCTCAAGGCAAGGTTTTACCGTCAATCGGCGAGCCGATGGTGAGGAAATGCCCACCCGCCACATGGTGCAAGGTGCGCAGCGGATCATGCCCTTCGAAGTGCCAGCGGCCGTCGCTGAACACGCGCTCGTCGGCATAAGCCGCCACCACTTCACCCAGGAACAGGTCGTAGGCCTGCTGGTTGTGCGGTTCGGGCAGCAGGCGGCATTCCAGCCAGGCCACACAGCCTTCCAGCAATGGCGCTTCTGTGTGTTCACCGCTGAAGGTGTGCAGGCCGTAGGCGGCAAATTTGTCCGTCTCAGAGCCGGTGGTGTTGCCGACGGTCTGGACCAGATCGACCTGGGCCACGCAAGGCACCTGCAGCACGAAAGTGCCGGCGCCTTCCAGCAGTTGACGGGTCCAGGTGGCTTTGTCCAATACAACCGCGACTTTCGGCGGCTCGAAATCCAGCGGCATCGCCCAGGCGGCGGCCATGATGTTGCGCTGGCCGTTGTGGGCCGCGCTGACCAGCACGGTAGGCCCATGGTTGAGCAGGCGGTAGGCCTTGGACAGCGGAACGGGGCGGCGGTGAGTAGGGCTCATGGAGGATCGGCTCTTCAAGCGGAAAAAACCTACGATACCTCAAGCACAAGCCCCACGGCTCAGCTCGACAACTGGTTTGCGAATTGTCCCACTGCACTGACCACTTTTTGCGCACCGTCCTGGATTTCGACGATGACCGTGCCCGCCTCCGCCGCGAGGGCCAGGCCCTGCTCGGCTTGCAGACGGCCATCAGTCATCAGGGTTACAGCATCGCGGGCCATGTCCTGGTTCTGGCGCACCACGCCGACAATTTCCTCGGTGGCTTTGCTGGTACGTGACGCCAGCTGGCGCACCTCATCGGCCACCACCGCGAAACCACGCCCTTGTTCACCGGCGCGCGCCGCTTCAATGGCGGCGTTCAGCGCCAGCAAGTTGGTCTGCTCGGCGATGCCGCTGATGGTCTTGACGATGGTGCCGATCACTTGGGACTGGGCGTTGAGCGCCTCGATGCCCTCGCCGGCCTGTTGCATGTGCTTGGCCAGATCGCGCATCACGTCCACCGCCTGGGTCACCACCGTGGTACCGCGCTGGGCACTGCTGTCGGTGTGCAACGACGTGCTGTAGGCAATGTTCGCTGCTTCAGCGACGGCTTGCTCCTGATTGACCTGGTCGGTGATCACCGTGGCGAACTTGACCACTTTGTACAGCCGGTCGTTGGCATCCAGCACCGGGTTGTAGGTGGCTTCCAGCCAAACGGTGCGGCCATGGCTGTCCACACGCTTGAAGCGCGCCGCGACGAACTCGCCGGCGTTCAAGCGCTTCCAGAAGTGTTGGTATTCGGCGCTGTTGTACTCTTCCGGCGCGCAGAACATACGGTGATGTTTGCCCTGGATCTGCGCCAGGCTGTAACCCATGCCGCCGAGAAAACGATCGTTGGCGGTGAGCACGTGCCCGCCCAGGTCGAACTCGATCACGGCGGTGGACCGCACCAACGCGGTGATCAGGTTTTCATGCTCGCGAGAGGCCTCGATCGTGCGGGTGAGGTCGCTGGAGTAGATCGAAAAATGCTTGATGCGCCCTTCCGAACTGCGCACCGGCTGCAAGATCGAGCGCAGCCACGCCTCCTGGCCATTGCCGCGCATCAGGCGCACGGTGCCGGCGAAATGCTCACCGCGCACCAGGGCGTTCTTGAAGCGGCGATGGAATTCATCATTGCGCACGTGATCGGGCACCAGGTCTTCGATCGGACGACCGAGAATGTTGCTCGACGCGTACACCAGTTCCTGCAGGAAGTTGGCGTTGGCCCACTCCACCCGGCCTTCGGCGTCCAGCGTCAGGCACAGCATTTCGCTTTCCAGGCTCTCCTTGACCTGTTGCAAGCTGGACAATTCTTCGCGAAGAGCCGACAGCTCCTGCTTCAAACGGGTGTTGAACATGGGGCACCGATGGTCATTTGGGGAGAGTGATCTGACCTGCATCGGCGCTGGCGGCGTTTTCTGAAGCGCTTTTTTGCGTGGGCCCCACTGTTTTTTTGGATCCATCAACTGCCGTTATTTCGGCACACACCCATCACTTGATATTCCAGGGTATTGAGATTGCCGCGGGAGTCTTCATAGGTCATGCGCGAGGGCACGGGATTGCACGCGCGGATCGGCGGCGTCACGTTGATCACCTTGGCAATGTCCAGTTTCATGCCGTAGCGATACGCCTGCACCTCGGGCGCCGGCTTGCCGTTTTTCACCGCGTAGTCGGCCATGGCTTTTTCATTGCGCTCCATCATCAACGCAAAAGTGCGATCACCGCCGCCTTCGGCCAATGCGCCCAATGACAGGCTTGCGGTAAATACACCCAGGGCGATTGCATAAAAGTTCATCACAGGTTCCTCGACTGAAAGTTCAGTGCCGAGACTAACCAGCGAACCCTGACGCGATGTTCACCAGAACATTACTTATTTGTTAGGTGGCCACCAGTTTCCAGAATTGTAATGTTGCCGCCACCCAGTCGTTATCCACGGTTTGCAACTATCAGCCCGGGCCAGATCAATAAGAACGCCCGCCTCCATAAGAAGCTGATCACTGCCAATACCGAGGAGCGAAACATGCGGATCCGTTATTACACCCTTCCCCTGTCACTGGTCGCCACGTTGCCGCTGGCCGCCGTGGCAGTAGAAGAAAAACCCGAAGGGTTTATCGAAGGCAGCAGCGTGAACGTGCTGGCGCGCAATTTCTATTTCAATCGCGATGACCGCAAGGGCCAGTCCAGCCCCACCGGCAACGGTTACTCCGAAGCCTGGGCCCAGGGGTTCATCGGTAAATTCGAATCCGGGTTCACCCAAGGCACGGTGGGGTTTGGCCTGGATGCGTTTGCCATGGTCGGCCTGAAACTCGACTCGGGCACCGGCCGCAGCGGTGGCAAAGGCTCGTTCGGCGTGCTGCCGGTGGACAGCGACAACCATCCCGAAGACAGCTACAGCAAGGTCGGCGGCGCGGCGAAATTGCGCGTGCTGGACACGGTGATCAAGGCCGGCGACGTATTCCCGCTGAACCCGGTGGTGGCCTATGGCGATTCGCGCCTGCTGCCGGAAAGCTTTCGTGGCGTGACCGTGCAAAACACCAGCCTGGAAGGCCTGAGCCTGCAGGGCGGGCGTTTGAGCGGCATGAGCCAGCCCAGCGAAAGCGGCATGGATAAAGGCTTTGCAACGTTTTATGCAGGCAAGGTCGACTCGCCCTGGATCAGCTATTTCGGCGGCGACTACAGCCTCAACCAGCACCTCAGCTTCAGCCTCTACAGCAGCCGCCTGAAAGACGCCTGGGACCAGTATTACGCGGGCAGCGCCGCCAGCTACCCACTGACCGACGAGGTCTCGCTATTCGGCGACGTCAACCTCTACAAGGCGGTGGATGAAGGCAAAAAACTGCTCGGCGAATTCGACAACACCATCTGGAGCGCCAGGCTCGGCGTCAAGGTCGGCGCCCACAGCCTGGCCGTGTCGCACCAGCGCAACAACGGTGATGACGACTTCGATTACCTGCGCCAGTCGGATTCGATCTTCCTCAACAACTCGATCCAGTACAGCGACTTCAACTCCCCCAAGGAGCGCTCGTGGATGCTGCGCTACGACCTGGACATGCAGCCCTTCGGCATTCCCGGCCTGTCGTTCATGACCCGCTACGGCAAGGGCACCGGCGCCGACTACAGCGACGCCAACGCGGTGTATATGCGCCGCGACGCGGCCGGCAATCCACTCACCGACCAACGTCGCTGGGAGCGGGATGTCGAGGCCAAGTACGTGGTGCAAAGTGGCACGCTGAAGGATTTGTCGCTGCGCCTGCGCCAGGCCACGGTGCGCTCCAGTGCGTTCGAATCCGACCTGGAGGAAGTTCGCCTGATTGCCGAATACCCGCTGGTGGCGCTGTGAGTCGTTACAGTCGTTCGCGGTTAACTAACATCTGTTCACAAATAGCCAGGTATCAGAACTGTAATATTGGGCCCACCTTCCCGTTAAGTTGAACTTCTTATAGTGGACTCAACGCGTCATACACCGAGCACATTCATCTCTGAAGCTTTTGTGTAGCTCCTTTGGAAAGAGATGGATTTTTAACGCCCCGGTCGGGGCGTTTTTTTTGCGCACGCCCTTATGCGGCCGATGGTCGCAGTTGACCCTGAAGCGACTTCACGGTTGAGAATTTTCCCCTACCCCGAACACGTCATTCCATAAGGACATGGACCTCCCCTCTCGTAAAAAAAGGTAAACCCCCCATGCGTATCCTTGTGGTTGAGGACGAGCAGAAAACCGCTGACTACTTGCAACAAGGCCTGACCGAAAGTGGCTATGTCGTCGATTGCGCCGCCAGCGGCATCGATGGCCTGCACTTGGCCAGGCAGCACACTTATGAACTGGTGATACTCGACGTGAACCTGCCCAACACCGACGGCTGGGAGGTGCTGGAACAGCTGCGCCGCGACGGCAATCAACGCGTGATGATGCTGACGGCACGCGGCCGGCTGGCCGACAAGATCAAGGGCCTGGACATGGGCGCCGATGATTACCTGGTCAAGCCCTTCGAGTTTCCCGAACTGCTGGCCCGTGTGCGCACGTTGCTGCGGCGCAGCGAGCACATCCCGCTGCCGGACGTGCTGCGTGTCGCGGACCTGGAGCTGGACCCGCGCCGCCATCGCGCCTATCGCGGCAACCGGCGGATCGACCTGACCACCAAGGAGTTCGCCTTGCTGCACGTGTTGATGCGCCAGGCCGGCGAAGTGATGACCCGCACGCAGATCATCTCCCTGGTGTGGGACATGAACTTCGACTGCGACACCAACGTGGTGGAAGTCTCCATCAGCCGCCTGCGCGGCAAGGTCGATGACCAGAGCGAGGTCAAGCTGATCCACACCATTCGCGGCGTCGGCTACGTGCTGGAGGCACGCCCATGAGGACCAGCAGCCTGTCGATGCGCCTGGGGCTGACGGTCAGCCTGATGGGCGCGGGCCTGGTCGTGCTGTTGGCGACCCTGGCTTACCTGGCGCTGACCCACGAGCTGGACAAGCTCGCGCGCAAGGGCCTGGAAAACAAACTGGAGCAACTGGAACACAGCCTCGGCCAGGACCTCAAGCCGCACGATATTGCCGCCCGCCCCCATTCGCTGCTGGACCTGGTGATGGGCCACGACAACATCTACCTGACCATCATCGGCGGCGCCCCCGATGCACCGGTGCTGCTCAGCGTCGGTGCCAAGCCCCAGCAACCGCTGTTGCTCGACGTGCCCGCCGGCAAGACCCTGGCCTACCTCAATTGGGTGGATGGGCGCGGCAATCGCATCCTCAGTGCCACGCGGCTGATGCCGTTGCGCAGCGGCGAAAATGTGCGCGTGCTGCTGTCGCTGGACCGCTCCGATGATGAGGCCCTGCTCAGTGCCTACCTGCGCTCCACGGTGATCGCGCTGCCGATGCTGTTGCTCCTGATCGGCATGGGCGCCTGGTGGCTGGTGCAACGTGGGCTCGCGCCGCTGCAGCAGTTCAGCCGCGTGGCAGCCAAGGTCAGTACCCAGGACCTGACGCACCGTTTGTCGCTGGACAACCTGCCCAAGGAGTTGGGCGAGCTGGCCGAAGGCATCAACTTCATGCTGCATCGCCTCGACGCCGGTGTGCAGCAGCTGTCGCAATTCTCCGATGACCTCGCCCACGAACTGCGCGCGCCACTGACCAACCTGATGGGCAAGGCCCAGGTGACCCTGTCCCGCGAGCGTCCCGGCGAGGCCTACAAGGCCGGGCTGGAATCCTGCGCCGAGGAAATGGAACGCCTGTCGCGCATCGTCTCCGACATGCTGTTTCTCGCCCAGGTCAGCCACCCCGCTGCACGGGCGGGTTTCGACGCGGTGTCGCTGGGTGCCGAAGCGCAGCGGGTCATGGCGCTGTTCGCCCTGAGCGCCGAAGACAAACACGTGAGCCTGAGCCTGCGCGGCGACGCCTGGATCAAGGGCGATCGCCTGATGATCCAGCGGGCGATTTCCAACCTGCTGTCCAACGCGATTCGCCATACGCCCGAGGGCTCCACGGTGTTGCTGCTGGTGGAAAGCTACGACCACAGCGTCTCGCTGTCGGTGGGCAACCCCGGCCGTGGCATCGAAGCTCACCACCTGCCACACCTGTTCGAACGCTTTTACCGCGCCGACAGCAGCCGTACCCGCGCCGAGGGCGGCACCGGGCTGGGGCTGGCCATCGTGCAGTCGATCATGCGCCTGCATCAGGGGCACGCCGACGTCAGCAGCCAGCCCGGGCGCTTTACGCGCTTCGACCTGGTGTTTCCTCTTCCTTGCGATGCGCCCACTGGTACAGCGCCGGCAGCACCAGCAAGGTCAGTAGCGTAGAAGAGATAATCCCGCCGATCACCACCGTCGCCAACGGGCGCTGCACTTCGGCGCCGGTGCCGGTGGCCAGGGCCATGGGGATGAACCCGAGGGAGGCCACCAGCGCAGTCATCAACACCGGGCGCAAACGGGTCAACGCGCCTTCGTGGATCGCCACCGACAACGAACGCCCCTCCTCGCGCAGGTTGCGGATGAAGGCAATCATCACCAACCCGTTGAGCACCGCCACGCCGGACAAGGCAATAAAGCCCACCCCCGCCGAGATCGACAGCGGAATATCCCGCAGCCACAGCGCCATGATCCCACCGGTCAAGGCGAACGGAATCCCGGTGAACACCAGCAGCCCGTCCTTGAGGTTGTTGAACATCATGAACAGCAACCCGAACACCAGCAGCAGGGCGACCGGCACCACGATGCGCAAGCGCTCGGAGGCTTCCTTCAACTGCTCGAACTGGCCACCCCAGGTGGTCCAGTAACCCGCCGGCACTTTCACCTGCGCGCTGATCGCCGTTTCGGCCTCTGCCACGAACGAGCCAATATCACGCCCACGCACGTTGGCGCTGACGATCACCAGGCGCTTGCCATTTTCGCGGCTGATCTGGTTCGGGCCGAGGACCAGGTCCAGGCTGGCAACCTGGGACAAGGCGATAAATCCCAACTGTCCGGCCGCGTTACCCGCCAGCGCCGGCACCGGAATCAACAGCCGCGACAGGCCGTCGATATCGGTGCGCAGTGCGTCGGACAAACGCACGACCATGTCAAAACGACGGTCACCTTCGTACAACGTACCGGCCTGGCGCCCTCCCACGGCAACCGCAATGGTGTCCTGCACGTCGCCGACATTCAGGCCAAAGCGCGCGGCCTTGTCACGGTCGATATTGATGGTCAGCACCGGCAGGCCGGAGGTCTGTTCCACCTTCACCTCCGAGGCGCCCTCGAGCTTTTGCAGGGTCTCGGCGATTTCCCCGGCCGTCGCGTTCAACACCGCCATGTCATCGCCGAAGACCTTCACCGCCACGTCGCTGCGCACCCCGGATATCAGCTCATTGAAACGCAGCTGGATCGGTTGCGACAGTTCATACGCACTGCCCGGCACAATCGCACTGGCGCGCTGGATATCGGCGATCAGGGTTTCGCGGGACTTGTTCGGGTCCGGCCATTGGTCCTTCGGCTTGAGCATCACATAGCTGTCGGAAATGTTCGGCGGCATCGGGTCCGAGGCAATTTCGGCGGTGCCGGTACGCGCAAATACCCGCAGGATTTCCGGCACCTGGGCCATCAGGGTTTTTTCCAGTTGCTGCTGCATCTGCACCGATTGCGTCAGGCTGGTGCCGGGCACGCGCAAGGCCTGCTGGGCAAAGTCGCCTTCGCTGAGGCTGGGGATAAATTCGCTGCCCATGCGGCTGGCTACCCAGCCCGAGGCGAGGATGGTCAACACGGCCAGGCCGAACACCAGCGGACGACGCCCCATCACCCAATCCAGGACTGGCGCATACGCCCGGCGCGCGGTGCGCATCACCAGGTTTTCTTCCTCCTTGACCCTGCCGGTGACGAACAGGGCAATCGCGGCCGGCACAAAGGTCACCGACAGAATCATCGCACCCAGCAAGGCAATCACCACGGTGAAGGCCATGGGGTGGAACATCTTCCCGGCCACGCCGGTGAGGGCGAAGATCGGCAGGTACACGACCATGATGATCAGTTGCCCGAAGATCAACGCGCGGCGGGC
>JACCPG010010245.1:0-11129 GCA_016069955.1 Drepana arcuata | reverse complement strand
GCCACATAGCAGTTGTTGGCCCAGGCCATGCTCTTGGACATCTGCACCTGTTGCTCCTTGGCCGGGTACATATAGCCCTGGCAACGCACGATCAACTCCGCGCCCTTCATTGCACAATCGCGCCAGATCTCCGGGTAGTTGCCGTCGTCGCAGATGATCAGGCTGATCTTCATGCCCTTGGGGCCTTCGCACACATAAGTGCGATCGCCCGGATACCAGCCCTCGATGGGGCACCAGGGAATGCACTTGCGATAGCGCTGCACGATCTCGCCGAGATTATTGATCAGCACCAGGGTGTTGTAGGGCGCCTTGTGCGGATGCTCCTCGTGGCGCTCGCCGGTCAGGGAGAACACGCCCCAGGTGTTGGCCTGGCGGCACGCCGCCGAGAAAATCGCGGTCTCCTCACCGGGGATGCTTGCGGCGGTGGCCATCATCTCGTCGTGGTCGTACATGATGCCCATGGTGCTGTATTCCGGGAACACCACCAGGTCCATGCCCGGCAGGCCCTGTTTCATGCCGACAATGATGTCGGCGATCTTCCTGGCGTTGTCGATGACGTCGGCCTTGCTGTGCAGGCGCGGCATCTTGTAGTTCACCACCGCTACACCGACGGTGTCCGGGCTGCTGGAAATGTCGCCATGGCGCATTGCAACTCTCCTAGTGACTGATCATCCACGGCCGGGGGCCGGTCTTGGTCTTGAGGCCCAGCGGGTTGGCCTTGCTCGGCAGCACCGCCTTACTGGTGCCGCAGCAACTGCAACCCGCCGGGTGCCGGCGACTTTCCTGGTATTCGCCGACAGTCTGCGGCGCGTGGGCGCTGCGCTCGTTGCCGGCGATGGCCTTGCGTTGGTTGGCCGACAGCGTTTGCAGGGCTGGCGCCGACACCAACAGCTGCCCGCCGGGCCCGGCACAGTACGGGCACTGGCTGGGCGCGTGGCGCTGGGCAATCGGCCGCAGCTGGGTGAAGGTGCCGCAGGTGTCGCAGGCGTATTCGTAGGTCGGCATGGCTACAGGTCCGGGGCAATGGGCAGGTCGATGCTGCCGTCGAGGAAGCGCGTCGGGCCGTTGGCGTTGGGGTTGATATCGAACTCGAAGATCTCCGTGGGCAACCACAAGGTCGCGCAGGCATTCGGGATGTCGACCACGCCGCTGATGTGTCCCTGCACCGGCGCCGAACCGAGCAGCGCATAGCCCTGGGCCGGCGAGTAGCCGAACTTGGTCAGGTAGTTGATCGCATTCAGGCACGCCTGGCGGTAGGCGACGTTGACGTCCAGGTAGTGCTGCTGGCCCTGCTCGTCGACCGAGATGCCTTCGAAGATCAGGTAGTTCTTGTAGTTCGGCGTGATCGGGCTCGGCTTGAAGACCGGGTTCTTGATGCCGTACTTGGCCATGCCGCCCTTGATCAGCTCGACTTTCATGTGCACCCAGCCGGCCATTTCGATGGCCCCGCAAAAGGTGATTTCGCCGTCGCCCTGGCTGAAGTGCAAGTCCCCCACCGACAGCCCGGCGCCGTTGACGTAGACCGGGAAGAAGATCTTCGAGCCGCGTGACAGATCCTTGATATCGCAGTTACCGCCATGCTCGCGCGGCGGCACCGTGCGAGCACCGGTGGCGGCGGCATCATCACGGGCCTGGCCCTTGAGCTTGCCCATATGGGCGGTGGCGGCCAGCGGTGCGTTGGCCAGCGGTGGCACGCGGGTCGGGTTGGTGTCGATCAGTTCCTGCTCGCGGCGGTTCCAGTCGGCGAGCATCACCGGGTCAGGCAGGCAGCCGATCAGGCCGGGGTGGATCAGGCCGGCGAAATTCACCCCCGGAATGTGCCGCGAGCTGGTGAACATGCCCTTGAAATCCCAGATGGCTTTTTGTGCGCTGGGGAAGTGATCGGTGAGGAAACCACCGCCGTTCTGGCGCGAGAAAAAGCCATTGAAGCCCCACTGGGAATCGGCCTTGGCGCCGATATCGAGCAGGTCCACCACCAGCAGGTCACCCGGCTCGGCGCCGTGCACGCCCACCGGGCCGGAGAGGTAATGCACGGTGGACAGGTCGACGTCGCGCACATCGCTGGCGTCATCGTTGTTCTTGATGGCGCCGGCGGTCCAGTCGTAGGTTTCCAGGATGAAGTCGTCGCCCGGCTTCACCCAGCACGCCATCGGGATATCCGGGTGCCAGCGGTTGTGGATCTGCTCGTTCTCGGTGACGGGTTGGTTGAGGTCGACTTTGATCAGCGTTTCGGTCATGGGCTGGCTCCTGGACGGATGACATTGCGTTCAATCCAGTCTCATCGGGCCAGCCCAATCGGGAAATACGTTGGATGACGTATGGGCTCAGAGCTTGTCGCGTTTCATCTGCATGGTCAGGGTGAAACGGTCGGCGGGATAGACCGTTTCCGACACCGCAATCACCGCCCCGGCTTCATCGCGGTATTGGCGGATGATGTTCAACCCCAGCGCGCCGCCCTGCGCCTTGAGGCTGGCAGCCAGCTCGACGGGCAACTGCACCGGGCGCACCTGTTGGTCAACCACCTCGATAGGCCGCGAGAAGGCCTTGCCGATCAGCGCGGCAATGAGTTCGTCGGGATGCTTGCGCGCGTCGGGGATCACCTCGGCAAACGCCTGTTCGGCGTACACGTCGGTCCAGCACAACGGCGCATTGCCGGCGCTGGCATCGACCTTGATGCTCGACACGCAGAAATAATGCCCGCCCGGTTCCAGCCCCAGGCGCCGGGCCAGGGCGATATCGGCGACAAACTCCCGCACGCCCTGGATATCGCGGATATGCGTCTCGGCCACTTGCACCAGGTCGGCCACCGAGGCCATTGCCTGGGAATAGCCGCCCTGCGGCGAGGCGGCTTCGACCCGCGTGCCCACACGCTTGCGGCGCGAGACCATGCCCTGCCCCTGCAACTGGTCGATGGCCGCGCGCACCGTGTGGCGGCTGACCGCGTACAGCGAGCACAGCTCGAATTCAGTCGGCAACAACGACCCTACCGGGTAATGACCGCTGCCGATCTGCTCGATCAAGTCCTTGGCAACTGCCGCATAACGCCTCTGGCTCACGCTTTCCATTCTTACCCTCGCTGTCGAGTTGACAGTGTATCAGTCCAGGCGCAATCATAATGTACGGACATATTAAATATGTATGGTTTAAAAATAACAAATAGGGTTTTCCCATGTCGAGTACCGTTTTTGATTCCGCCCTGTTCCGTGACATGTTCGGCACCGCCGAAATGCGCGGTGTGTTTTCCGATAAAGCGCTGATCGAGCGTTACATCGAAGTGGAAGTGGCCCTGGCCCGCGCCGAGGCGCGTTGCGGGGTGATCCCTGCCGAGGCGGCCGAGCAGATCGCCGCGCTGTCGCAGTACCAGGCGCTGGACCTGGCGCTGATGCAGCACGAGACCGAGATCGTCGGGTACCCGATCCTGCCGCTGGTGGAGCAACTCTCGAAGATCTGCGGCGAAGCCGGCCGCTACGTGCATTGGGGCGCCACCACCCAGGACATCATGGACACTGCCGTGGTCCTGCAGGTGCGCGCTGCGCTGGCCATCGTCGAGCGTGACATCCAGGCGGTACGCGGCCTGCTCGCCGGCCTCGCGCAGCGCTACCGCGACACGCCGATGGCCGGCCGTACCCACTTGCAGCACGCGCTGCCGATCACCTTCGGCTACAAATGCGCGGTCTGGCTGAGCATGTTCGACCGCCACGCCGAGCGCCTGGTGGAACTGCGCCCACGCGTCGAAATCGGCCAGTTCGCCGGGGCCGCCGGCACCCTCGCCTCCCTCGGCGACAAAGGCCTGGATGTGCAGGCAGCGCTGATGGCCGAACTCGGCCTGGGCGTGCCGCAAGCCACCTGGCACGTGGCCCGCGATGGCCTGGCAGAAACCCTGAATTTCCTTGGCCTGGTCACCGGCTCCCTGGGCAAGATCGCCCTCGACATCATGATGATGATGACCAGCGAACTGGGCGAAGTGTACGAGCCCTTCGTCAAGGGCCGTGGCGCCAGCAGCACCATGCCGCAGAAGCGCAACCCGATTTCCTGCGAACTGATGTACGCCGCCGCCAAGGGTGTGCGTCAACACGCCGGGCTGATGCTCGATGCGATGATCCAGGATTTCGAACGCTCCACCGGCCCGTGGCAGGCCGAATGGATCGCTATTCCGGAAGCCTTTGCCCTCAGCGCCGCGTCCCTGGGGCAGGCAACCTTCATGCTCGCCGGCCTGGAAGTGCGCCCCGAGCGCATGCGCAAGAACCTCGACATGACCCAGGGCCTGATCGTCGCCGAAGCCGTGATGATGGGACTCGCCCCGGCGCTCGGCCGCCAGGTGGCCCATGACGTGGTCTACGCCGCCTGCCGCATGGCCAACGACCAGGGCACCAGCCTGCTCGACGCCCTGCTCGCCCAGGGTGAAGCCACTGCGCAACTGGACCTGGCAGAACTGCAACGCCTGACCGACCCGGCCAATTACCTGGGACTGGCACCGCAGATGGTCGATATCGCGCTCGCGCGCCAGGGTGCGGTAAAACGCTGACCTTGCAGGGGCCGGCTTGCCGGCTCCCGCAGGGGGTTACCTGCGCTTTACGTCGCCGAACCATAACAACAATGAGATCACAGACATGTCATCCACCCCCGCAAAAAAACCGCTCTACAAGGACCTGACCTTCCAGGTCGTCGCCGCGATGTTCCTGGGGATCGCCTTCGGCTTTCTCGCCCCGGAACTGGCTGCCAGTTTCAAGATCCTTGGCGATATCTTCCTCAAGCTGATCAAGACCGCCGTCGCGCCGCTGGTGTTTTTCACCGTGGTCCACGGCATTGCCTCGGCCGGTGATATCAAGCGCGTCGGCAAAGTTGGCCTGCGTGCATTGATCTACTTCGAAGTGGTGTCGACCATCGCCCTGGCCATCGGCCTGTTGTGGGGCAACCTGCTGCAGATCGGCTCCGGCATGCATGACGCCCACCCGAGCGCCGCTGCCGCTGCCGCCACCACCGCCGCGGTGGCCAAGGGGCACGCACCGGCCTCGACCATGGACTTTATCTACGGCATTTTCCCCGACAATTTCGTCGGCGCCTTCGCCGGCGGCCAGCTGTTGCAGGTGCTGGTGATCTCGGTGTTGTTCGGCTTCGCCCTGCTGGCCCTCAAGCCCGAGCGCCGCGAAGTCATCGAAGATGGCCTGAACCGCATCTCCGAGTGCTTCTTCGAGTTCATCAACCTGATCATGAAGTTCGCGCCGCTCGGCGCCTTCGGCTCGGTGGCCTATGCGGTCGGCAGCAACGGCACGGCGGTGCTGATGTCCCTGGCCAACCTGGTGTTGATGTTCTACGTCGGCATCGCGTTCTTTATCTTTGTGGTACTCGGCGCGGTGTGCCGCCTGAGCGGCTTCAGCCTGTGGCGCTTCCTCACGTATATCAAGGATGAAATCTTCATCGTGCTCGGTACCGCGTCGTCGGAAAGCGCGCTGCCACGCCTGCTGCAGAAGCTCGAGAAGTTCGGCTGCTCCAAACAGAGCGTCGGCCTGGTGCTGCCCACCGGCTATGCGTTCAACCTCGACGGCACCTCGATCTACATGTCGCTGTGCGTGCTGTTTATCGCCAACGCCTACGGCGTGCCGCTGAGCTGGGAACAACAGCTGGGCATCATCGCGATCATGCTGGTGACCTCCAAGGGCGCGGCGGCAGTGTCGGGTGGCAGCTTCGTGGTGTTCGCCGCCACCGTCACGGCCATCGGCGTGCTGCCGGCCGAAGGCCTGGCGCTGTTGTTCGGGGTGTACCGCTTCATGTCCATGGCCATCGCCACCTGCAACACCATCGGCAACAGCGTGGCCACGGTGGTGGTGTCGAAATGGTCCGGCGAGTTTTCCCAACAGACCGCCCAGGATGAATATCAACGTGTCCTCGGCCGCCCCGCCGGCGCGGCGCTTTAACGGAGCAAAGGGATGTCCAGTACACGAATCGAACACGATGCGTTCGGCCCCGTCGAAATCCCGGCCGACCGCCTGTGGGGCGCACAAACCCAGCGGGCCCTGCAGGTCTTCGGCAGCAAGCAGCCGTTTCCCGCCAGCCTGATCCGCGCCTTCGGCCAGCAAAAGCGCGCCTGTGCCCGCGCCAATGCGCGGCTCGGCACACTGGCCCCGGCCCTGGCGGACGCCATCGAACAGGCGGCCGAGGCCTTGGCCGACGGCGCTTTCGACCAGCACTTCCCGCTGTCGATCTGGCAGACCGGCTCCGGCACCCAGACCAACATGAACGCCAACGAGGTGATCGCCAACCGTGCCAACCTGATGCTGGGAGGTGAACTGGGCAGCAAGTCACCGGTGCACCCCAACGACCACGTGAACCGCTCGCAGTCGTCCAACGACAGCTTTCCGACGGTGATGCACCTGACCACCGTGCTGGAACTGCGCGGGCGCCTGCTGCCCGCGCTGGGGCAGCTGCACAACGAACTGAAAGCCAAGGCCGACGCCTGGCAGGACGTGCTGAAAATTGGCCGCACGCACCTCATGGATGCCGTGCCGATGAGCCAAGGCCAGGCATTTGGGGCGTTTGCCCAGCAGATCCAGCACGGCATTGCACGCCTCGAAGGTTGCATGCCGCGCCTGTGCCTGTTGCCCCAGGGCGGCACGGCGGTGGGCACCGGCTTGAATACGCCGGTGGGATTCGATGTGGCGTTCTGCGAAGAAATCAGTCAGCTCACCGGCGTCGCCTTTGCAACCAACCCGTGCAAATTCGAAGGCATGGGCACTCACGATGCGTTGGTGGAAGCCTCCGGCGCGCTGAACGTGCTGGCCGTGTCACTGACCAAGATCGCCAACGATATTCGCCTGCTCGGCTCGGGTCCGCGTTGCGGCCTGGGGGAATTGATCGTGCCGGACGATGGCCTGACCTCCTCGATCATGCCCGGCAAACGCAACCCGACCATTGCTGAAGTGCTGGTGCAGGCGGCCATGCAGGTCATGGGCAATCACACCACCATCACCCTGGCGGGCGCGTCCAGCACGTTCGAGTTGAATGTGGCCAAGCCGGTGCTGATCCACAATCTGCTGCAATCGATCGAGGTGCTGACGGATGCCGTCAGCCTGTTCAGCCACAGGTTGCTCAGTGGCCTGGAGATCAATCGCGCGCAACTGGCGCACAACGTCGAGCATTCGCTGTTGTTGGCCACGGCACTCAACCCGGTGCTGGGCTATGACCGTGTGGCGCAGATCACCCGCAAGGCTGCGGACGAGGGGCTGACACCGAAGGAAGCGGCGGTCCGGTTGGGGTTGATCAGTGCCGAGGCATACGCCCAGCACGTACGGCCGGAGGCCATGATCCGCCCGACACCCTAGCGGGCCGCGACGCCTGAATGACGCGAGGTGCCACCGACGTGATCGGCGGCACCCTGCGCAGGTCAACGGGGGCGCTCGTCGTCCCGCTCTTTCTTGATCATGTGCTTCAGGTTGTCCAGATCGAATCGCTGGTCCTTGTACCCAGGATTACCTTTGTCATCCACGCCGATATCGGTGTCTTCCAGAAGCTCTTTGCGCTGCAGAAACTCAGTCGCTGCCTGGCGCGCTGCTGGGGTGTAGGTTTTATTCGAAGGCACTAACCCAGCGGCTTGTTTCAGTTCCTTGAAGTTGACATAGTTATCACCATCACCGTACTCGACAAAGTGCTTTTTAATCGTTTCAAGCAGCTCTGAGTTACTCATGTTTTCGAATCGATTGGAGGCATTTGCCAGGTCCTGCCGAGTAAAACCGCCATCCAGTTCGCCGGTTTTACCTTCATCATATTCTCTAAACCAACTGCCATTATCCAGCAATGCCTTTGCAATATTCATCTCATCCTCAGTCGCCGGGGTACCGTCCAGGCGGTGACCTGCAGCCACTGCATTCAGCGACCTGTCGGTGATATAGCCCGGTTTGCCCGGGTCTTCCAGGGAACTGAAGCGGGTGAGTACTCGGTTGCTGAAGTCTTCCTTATTAAGGTCGCTATACGAGTTGCTTTTATCATCCGGCATCCCGTAACCCGGCGCGCGCTGGTAGCTAGGCCGCTGCGGCGAGAAGCCTGGATCTTCATAACGCGGCGCGGGTCCGGAATATTGCGGGGGAAATTGCTGGTTGACCCTGTGTTGTTGCATGGCGCCGTTATATTGGCCCCCGCGCACCGGCGGCATGGACAGTGCCTCCTGCGCCTCAAGAACATCAATAGCAGCAGATACGTCGCCGTGACTGATATACCCATCTTCCTGGCCGCCATGATTAACTGAATCGAATAACGTTGCTATTTCCGGAATGCCGAGAATCACTTTAGCCAACTGGGTCATATCATTGTCCCAAGGATTTCTCATCGGGGCACGATTGGCCTTTTCACTGAGTGAATCTATCGTGACAAAACCCGATCTACCTGCGGTGAAATAATTAAAATTATCTGAAAATTTCTGCGCGATACCGGACCACGGAGCATTCGCATAAGGGTTATAAGAACCCCTCATTCCACCATCAGGGGGGACTGACATTAAGCCCATGCCGGAAACCGCCCGACAGTGGGGTTGTTGGGGATAACACAGGTCCATAGTTACACCTCAGGTCATGGAGTCGATAGATGCCAATCCAATAAAGCTGCTCGACGGATTAACGTCCCACTCTGTGGCCACTGACAACACGCCAGTTCCAAAGACCCGAGGCAAACAGACAACTCAGCACCGGAAAAGGACTTGGACAGGCTCAGCATACGGCCCGAGCAGCACGCCGATAAAACCTGGCATGGCTGTAGGAAAACGCCTGGAACAAACACGCTTCCTCGCAACCCAACGATCACTTTGCAGCCGCAGTTCACACCGACAAATACCGGCTGATGGTCGCCTCATCTACCCTATCCCGCGTCTCCTCAATCACAAACCGGCCCTTCTCGATCACCAGGAAACGGTCGGCGATCTCCAGGGTAAACGACAGCACTTGCTCCGACACCACTATGGTCAGGTCGCGCAGGTTGCGAATCTCCTTCAGCGTGCGCGCGATGTCCTTGATGATCGACGGCTGGATGCCCTCGGTCGGTTCATCCAGCAGCAGCACCTTCGGATTGGTCGCCAGCGCGCGGGCAATCGCCAGCTGCTGTTGCTGGCCACCAGACAGGTTGCCGCCCTTGCGCGACTGCATGTCGTAGAGCACCGGGAACAGCGCATACAGATCCTCCGGCACCTTGCCGCGTGCCGACGCCGGCAGGCCGGTCTGGATGTTCTCCAGCACCGTCATGCTCGGGAAAATCATGCGCCCCTGCGGCACATAAGCGATGCCGCGTTCCACCCGCTCATGGGTTTCCAGCGCCGACACATCGTGCCCGTCCACACTGACCTGGCCTTTCCACTGCGGCAGGATGCCCATCAGGCTCTTGAACAAGGTGGTCTTGCCCATGCCATTGCGGCCCATCACCGCGACGATCTCACGCTTGGCCACGTTCAGGTCCAGGTCGTGGAGGATCTGGCTCTGCCCGTAGCCGCAGGACAACTGGTCGATCTTGAACATGCCCGCTTCCTCAATGGCCCAAATACACTTCGATGACTTTAGGGTTGCTTTGCACCGACTCCATGCTGCCCTCGGCCAGCACCTTGCCCTGGTGCAGCACGGTGACCTTGTGGGCGATGCTCTTGACGAATTCCATGTCGTGCTCGATCACCAGCACCGATCGGCCCTGGCTGATGCGATTGAGCAGCTCGGCGGTCTGCGCGCGTTCGTTGACACTCATCCCGGCCACCGGCTCATCGAGCATCAGCAACTCGGGGTCCTGCATCAGCAGCATGCCGATTTCCAGCCACTGCTTCTGTCCGTGGGACAGCAGGTCAGCCTGTTGCTGCAGCAGGTCACCGAGGAAGATCTCCCGCGCGACTTCTTCCACCCGCGCGATCACCTGGGCGTTGCGCTTGAAGAACAACGCGCCCCACACCTTGCGCCCGGCCGGGTAGGACATCTCGAGGTTCTCGAACACCGTGAGGTTCTCGTAGATCGACGGGTTCTGGAACTTGCGCCCGACGCCGGCGCGCACAATGTTGTACTCGCGCATCTTGGTCAGTTCCTGGCCGTCGAACTGGATGCTGCCGCTGGTGGCGCGGGTCTTGCCGCAGATCAGGTCGAGCACCGTGGTCTTGCCGGCGCCGTTGGGGCCGATCACCACGCGCACTTCGTTGCGGTCGATGTACAGGTTGAGGTTGTCGACCGCCTTGAAGCCGTCGAACGACACGGTGAGGCCTTCGATGGCCAGCACCGGTTTTTTCATTTCAAAGCCGACGGCGGTCATGGCTGGGTCTCCAGGATCTTGCTTTTAGCCTTGGATTTAACCGACGGGCTCGCCGGAGTCGCCGCTACGGGTTTGCGCCGCAGCACTTTGGCCAGCGCCTGGCGCCCATGGCTGTCCCACAGGCCGGCCAGGCCGTTGGGGAAGTACATGACCACGGCGATAAACAGCCCGCCCATGAGGTACAGCCACAACTCGGGGAAAGACTCGGAAAAGTAGGTCTTGCCGTAGTTCACCAGCAGCGCGCCATACACCGCGCCGAGCAGCGACATGCGCCCGCCCACCGCGGCGAAAATCACCATCTCGATCGACGGCACGATGCCCACGAACGACGGCGACATGAAGCCCACCTGCAAGGCAAACATCGCCCCGCCGATCGCCGAGAACGCGGCGGCTACGCAGAATACGAAGATCTTGAAGCTGGCCACGTCGTACCCGGAAAACCGCACGCGTTCTTCCTTGTCGCGCATCGCCATCAGCAGCCGGCCGAGCTTGGACGCGAGGATGAAACGGCCAATGAAGATGCAGCCGAACAGCAAGCCGGCGTTGATGAAGTACAGGATCAGCTTTGCGCTGTCGGTGCGCAGGTCCCAGCCGAGCAGGGTCTTGAGGTCGGTGATGCCGTTGACGCCGCCGGTCAGGCCTTGCTGGCCGACGATCAACACGGTGAGGATCAGCGCAATCGCCTGGGTCACGATGGAGAAGTACACATCGCCCACGCGCCGCTTGAACAGCGCCATCCCGATGATGAACGCGAGCAGCACCGGCACCGCGATCACCGCCACCAGGGTAAAGCTGAAACTGTGGAACGGCTGCCACAGCCAGGGCAGTTCGGTGATCTGGTTCCAGTCCATGAAGTCCGGGATGCC
>JACCPG010010242.1:0-108342 GCA_016069955.1 Drepana arcuata | reverse complement strand
CTATAGATAGAACTATCTGTGTTGCAATATCACATTACTCAACGCGACGTAAATATTCTAAATAAAAAAAAATGCCACTGATTTTGTTTTGACGCGGTTCCGATGTTCACAACGAGTCCCTAAAGGGGTAGGCAGAGGGTATAGAGCGCCAGTTCTCTCTAGGCTTACAAATATACCATCACGTCGAGTCCCTAACGGGGTAGGCAGAGGGTTTAGAGCGCCAGTTTTCTCTAGGCTTACAAACATATCATCACGTCGAGTCCCTAATGGGGTAGGCAGAGTGTATAGAGCGCCATTTCTCTCTAGGCTTACAAATATACCATCACGTCGAGTCCCTAACGGGGTAGGCAGAGGGTATAGAGCGCCAGTTTTCTCTAGGCTTACAAACATATCATCACGTCGAGTCCCTAATGGGGTAGGCAGAGAGTATAGAGCGCCAGTTCTCTCTAGACTTACATACCTCTTTCGCTTCGTCCACATTCATCAGTCTCTTAATGCTCACCAGTTCCGAGTACTCATGACGTTCTAATACTAATAATATTAGTATAGATCTGTACTTGTATGTATTTTGATTAATGTAACTTTCACCATTTCAATAGGTATGCTATGGCATAAACTCACGTAAGTTCTGTACCGTCGTTTGTACTCAAACTAAACTCAAAAGTTTCCGCTATTACTCAGAATTCAGGTTAATTTAAATTCAACAGTGAGTTTATAAAATTATTAAATATACAATTCGGGTATCGAGGTGAGAAGAGTACCCGTCGCAGGTTTTATATTCTGAACTCTGACATTAAATACATTTTTATGCCTATGAAAGCATAAAACCTTATTTTATAATTTCCCTTACTTATAAATGTAATTTTTTGTTTTTCTTTACATTCTGACATGCAATATACAAGCAGCTGAAAAAACGTCGTATTTTATTTACTAGAATTCCTAACTTCATTTAGTTATGTCGAAATGGACACATATTTTACTTGCTTCCACGATGACGACGGTTCATGTAACAAACATTTCTAAGAAGTTTGAACAAATTCCGTTCAAAATCTTTCCACCAGCATTCACGCTTCTACAATTTGTATGGCATTTGCAAACATCGGAGTCTAGAGCATGTCTAGAGCCGCTTTGCACCTACACATATCAACGCCACCCAACTAATTTCAAGTCACGTTGATCTGATGCAAACATATTCCTGAAACTTGCACCTTAACGGAACAGAGTTTATGAACGAATGCAGAAAATTCCCTTAATAGCCAACGGTAATACTATCGCGTTCCTAGAGGTAAAACCTACGGGAGCGCGGTACCTACCTATATTAGTTACATCTACCTACTAGATTCGTTTCAAGTTTTGTGATTATAAATATACATATATATTATTATAAAAACATGTAATTCGTGGTGCCGATGTGGCCGAGTGGTTCGAATAGTTGTCTGCGACGCAAAGATCGCAAGTTCGAATCCCGATGAGTTATTCTGAACTTAATTACAGTGATTGGTCTCATGACGAGCTTTACGGTGAAGGAAAACATCGAGAGGAAACCTGCATACGTCTGAGAAACAATTCTAAGGCGTATGTATATATTGAGCTGTGCTTGAGTAACGGCGGTGGACTCGAAATCTGTCACGTTGGCTCCTAACATATCTCTGGCGGAAAGTGGGTGTGTGGGTATTACCTATACACCTCTGCCTACCCCTTCGAGGACCCTCGTGGGAAGGCGTGATGATATATTATAATATTTCTTAATGATATTGCGTTTAATTCTTTAATATAAGTAAGTAGCTTAGTATAAGTACCGAAGTGCAATTTGTTTTATTAACGCGAGCGTAGTTAATTAATGTCACTTCTCCCGATCCACTTCCACTTTACTTATAAGGCTGGTATTTAACTCGAAGAAAAAATTTAAATACCTACCTGCTTTTAAAAAACGAACTGTTGGTTGAGTTGCGTAGGTATAACTCGTGTCCCAACAGTTCGTATGAAGATACAATACTTTAAAGTAAACATGCGATAGGGCTGCCCCATTGTAGTTTTATTTCACTGGAGTTTCTTTAGGGTTTTGTCAATATTATTATTTTTAATTTAACTCGTGACTGAACTAGCATGGTTCAATAAAATATATTGTTTTCTTGATAAGAAGATTAAAAAAACATTTTCCAATTATTTATTTATTATAACCTACTCCAGGTATTTTGATCGGAGGATTAAAGCGAAATACCTATACTTTCGGTTTTAAGTTTAAAGGTTTCGGAGTTTCCGGGTAATTTAGGCGGCGGTAACCGCTTACCATCAGGCGGACCGCATGCTTGTTTGCCCCCATGTGATATACAAAAACAAAAAATTTAAAATGTAATCTCTGGGTGAGTTAATGAAGAATTCAAGCAACAAAAACTGCACAATATAGTCTATAGTTACTCGTTGCCCTATTTAACAGTACTTATACTTAATTTTATATATCCTCACGCCTTCCCACAAGGGTCCCCGAAGGGGTAGGCAGAGGTGTATAGGTAATACCCACTTTCCGCCAGAGGTATATTAGGTGCCAACGTGACAGATGGCGAGTCCATCGCCGTTACTCAAGCACGACTATACATACGCCTTTGAATTTCTTCTCAGACGTATGCAGGTTTCCTCTCAATGTTTTCCTTCAGCGTAAAGCTCGTGGTGTGACTAATCACTGTACTTAAGTTTAGAAAAACTCATTGGTACAGTCGGGGTTCGAACTTGCGACCATTGCGTCGCAGGCAACTGCTCGAACCACTCATTGAAATATTCACAGCTCTTAACCTGCAAAATTCGTAGGTCTCTGTGGCGCTTTCGCAAAAAGTTGTGCACCAATTTATAAACCGAACATGCGAAGGTATTACTCTCCAACCGTTTGTATGAAGATAGACTACTGCATAGATGACATTATTGTAGCCAAACATTGGGCCAATGCACGCGTGACGCAAGGCAAGCACGCAGCGCGGCAAGCAGCATAATAAATAATAATAGGAGTGTGCGGAGTGGCAACCGCGCGCTCGCTCGCCGACGGAGCGGCAACGCCGGGAACACGATCGATCTTGCTTAAAACGGCAACTGGTTTTCAGTTTGTGAACTTCTTGTTTGTAGGTCTGGTACGTTAGCTAGTGTAGTATGTATAAACTAATATGTACCTATATAGTACATATTATGTACTGGGTAAAGTAGGTAAGGACCTTTAGCATTTCACAAACTTAGTTGAGTAGGTACATAAGGATGTGCAAATTCCTAAAAAGTAAAAGACGGATTATAGTACATTCATCCTCATCTTTACGCTTTCCCACAAGTGTCCTCGAAGGGTTAGGCAGAGCTGTATATGTATGTAGTACCCACCAGAGATATATTTTAGGTGAAAACGTGACAGATGGCGAGTCCATCGCCGTTACTCAAGCACGACCATACATGCCTTTGAATTTCTTCTCAGACGTATGCAGGTTTCCTCTCGATGTTTTCCTTCACCGTAAAGCTCGTGGTGTGACTAATCACTGTACTAAGTTAAAAACTCATTGGTATAGTCGGGATTCGAAATTTCGAACTTGCGATCTTTGTGTCGCAGGTAACTACTCGAAACACTCGGCCACCCCGCCTTTTTTACGGATTACCTATATATGTAGTAAGTACATTACCCAGTATACGTCTGAGAAGAAATTCAAAGGCGTATGTATAGTCGTGCTGGAGTAACGGCGATGGACTCGCCATCTGTCACGTTGGCACCTAATATACCTCTCGCGGAAAATGAGTGTGTGGGTATTACCATTATTATATTACCCGGTAGGCAATTGTGTTTGCATTTTATTCTACTTATTTATCTCTTCTTTGGCAGTAAATATGTATATTATTAGTACAATTATTTAATCAAGGCCCATTCCAACACCGGTTCGCAAATACCACACCGAGAAGATCCGGCAACAAAGTCCGCAGGGAATCTGGTTTATGTTAAGTAGAGCAGAGTTGTATTACGAGGAACATCATTATAGATATTGGAGTTTCAGCTGTTTCTATCCTACCCACATGTAATGGGCTAGATTCTGCTCTACATATATATATATCCATGCTTTCCCAAAAAGGTTCCGAAGGGATAGACACTCCGCCAGACATAATTTAGGCGAAAACGTGACAGATGGCGAGTCCATTGCCGTTACTCAAGCACGACTATACGTACGCTTTTGAATTTCTTCTTAAACCTACAGAAGGATTATAGGCTTTATTTTATTTTAAATTATATTTAGTATATTTATTTATATAATTATAATAATAAAAGCCGTGGAGGCCGAGTGGTTCGAGCAGTTGCCTGTGACACAACGATTTCCAGGTTCGAATACCGACTGTACTAATGAGTTTTTCTGATCTTAAGTACAGTGATAAGTCACACCACGAGCTTTACGGTGAAGGAAAACATCGAGAGGAAACCTGCATACGTCTGAGAAGAAATTCAAAGGCGTATGTATAGTCGTGCTTGAGTAACGGCGATGGACTCGCCATCTGTCACCTAATATACCTCTCGCGGAAAGTGGGTGTGTGGGTATTACCTATACACCTCTGCCTACCCTTGTGGAAGGCGTGAGGATATATTTATAAATTATATAACAAAATGTGTGAAAAAGGGGATGAAAGTTTGTATGGGCAATATCTACAATTACATACATCGTTAGACATTTGGAACAAAAAATTGGTAAGAAATAAGAGCCGGGGAGAAGGGGTATAATGTATTCCAATAATAATGTAATTATTGTCACTCCTACCTAGAAGGGTAGGCAGAGGTGTAGTTCTCCCCAAGATATACGTGTCACCGTGACACATGGCGTTCACTTCCCCGTAAAACTCGTGTGACAAGTCAAAGTTAATAAAAACCTCATCGGTACTAGACCACCGGAGTTGTGATCGGCCATCTTGATTGCAAACAACCTACATATATATATATTTAAAGACTTAATTTAAGTACTTTAATGCAAGGCTAAATAATAAATGCCCATTGAATTCTTTATTTCGATCAGTGTTTATTAATAAAATTCAAACCTTCCCAAAAGGGTCGCCATAGGGGTAGGCAGAGATATATATGTGTATGAAAATGCATTGTAACAACATGTGATTAGTTAAGCGTCGTTGGAAAGGTAGCTGAAAATGGAGTTCAGACTGACTTAGTAACTGTCGTATAAGTTTCAACTGGGAATTTTGTACAAAGACAGTTATTATTTCACGAACGAAAAAGTTTTTAAAAATCATCCGAAAAAACGTGGCCATTAAAAAGCAATGAAGCTCAAAAATGCTTTTCTTTCGCGAACTCCCGGCTCACCGCCAATTAACTACAAAACCAAAATTAAGTAAAACCAGTTCTGCTGCCTCATTTAATTGGCTCTTACCGTTATAGAACACGCCTGACTCAATTTCGGATACTTACCTACAAACTATATTTACGATAACTTAAGTATTATGTAGACGGATACAATAATTATAGTACGCTTCATTTTGTTAAACAGCGTGTAGTAAATTTGATCAAATGTTTGTGAATGTATTACGCCACTGCGTCAAGCAGATTCGAAATTCGAATATTTACTCATGGAAGTGTGTGTGCGGAGTGGCAACGCGCGGTTTTACGTTCCCGCGCGGAATGGCAACGTCGCACCGCCATTTCGCTTGCCCGATTCAAACTGGGGAGATCAGCTGGATTCGTAAAGTACCTACCTACCTATCTAGTTGTTAGAGCGACCAACGGTCAAGATGCCTTTTCGCTCGTTTGTAAAGAACTTGTATTATCCTTAGTTTTTTTTTTTTTTTTTTTATACCACTTAGGTGGCAAACAAGCATGCGGTCCGCCTGATGGTAAGCGGTTACCGCCGCCTATGGACGCTTGCAACACCAGGGGTATAACTCGCGTTATCGTTAGATCTGTGGACGTATACTTTATAAGAATTGTATGGTCCAACTGTAGCGAGTATAGGCAAGCAGGTGGTTACCAATCATGTATCCTTCACATTTTTACCCTGTGCTATTTATTCCAATGGGGTTCGCTGTGAACGCATCCATTTGCTTGTTACGTCATGCGTGATGTATTGGCGGGACGAAGGGAACGTTTTGGCGCGCTTTTAACTCGTAAACTAAAAAAGTAGATTACGTGTATGATAATGTATCTTAGTCACGAGGGATGGGTTTGGAGAACTGATGAGCTGTAAAATATGTTTAAAAACACGAGAGTCAGCAAAATTCAGATGTGATAAAAGATATTTTCTTTACGTCAGTATTCATATAGTCACGACGAGTCCCACACCGGGTAGGCAGAGATTGCTTCTCGTTGCGTTCGTTCTCTCTAGACTTACATTAAAACTTTCGCTTCGACCACATTCATCAGTCTCGTCATGAATGCTGGCTGGTTTCAAGTACTGTTGACGTTGGAACGTGGTCTTCCTCTGTCTCTTCGGGAAGAAGTTATATTTATCCTCAAACCCCATTTTGCATTTAACTACCGCGGACGTGGATAAATGAAAAATCGATAGCGTGCCAGCCATAAATACCACTGACCTAACTGTCTAGACCGCACCGAACTTCATTTCTACAAATTCCTAGTTGGATTTTTGACTTAAATGGAATTGATTAGCCGGTCTGTGTCGACCTCCGATTCTGCGAATTGTGGTTTCGTTGGTTCATAGTACCGTTGGTTAAGCTAGAATAGTTTAAAACATACTGGCGTCGCTTCGCAGCGTTGCCCGGGATTGGTCGATTACAATGACCGCAACTTATTTATAAAAGCATTTTTTTAAATCTTTATTTATTTAAAACTACACTACATATAATAAGACGAAATCCTCCACCGCTTCTGTCTGTCTGTCAGAGATAAGCTCAGAAACTACTGAACTAATTTTCATACGGTTTTCACCAAAAGAGTGAATTACGGAGAAGGTTTACGAGTATAATTAGTTAGTTTTGAGTGTATTGGTTGGAATGAGCTACTGCGACCCCGCGGGAGAATATGGCATGTATGTACATACATACATACATACATACATACATATCATCTCGCCGAGTCCCTAACGGGGGTAGGCATAATATAATAATTATGCTTTACTGCTCGTGCGACGTCGGGCGGGGCGCTTGTTGAAATATAATAACGAACTACTTTGCACCCTAAATAACTTGAATAATAATAATATACTTAACTAATTTTTTCATGGGATTGGTTAAATTTCCCGGATAGGCAAGCAGCGATTTAAACCCAAAACAGAAATACCCTGCCTATAGTTATATACACCGCTTTTATTAGCAAGCCTCTTTATCTTCATCATAGAACTGCCACACTTATTACAAAGTCATTGCATCAGGAATGTAGGTCAGACTAGTTTTAAATTTAAGACCGACCGGGTAGATATTTTAATGACATTGTCGTTGGCACGCCGCACCATGCATTATGGCAGTGGCCGGACGCCAGACGTAACAGAACGCAGTCGAGCCATAATCGCGCGACTAAATGTCACCACACAGAGAACGTATCAATGCCAATCCTGAACCCTGACGAAAGCATGGCCAGCTAGACCAGAACAGACAGTATCACTCTGCATAAAAATACTGCTCAAGAATACCTACATCAGTCGAACATAGAACCCCCGTTTGAAGTCTGTTTAAAAGCTCTCAAGGATGTGGACGTCAAGAGTACTCGAAACTGGCCGATCATTTATTAATTTATGAGTATCCAACTAGAACCCAACATTATTAAGTGCCAGGCTATAAAATAGTTTCTTGTGCCTTCTCAATTATCGGAACATTATAATTTATAATTAACCTTATTTATTATTCATATGTATTTTTACTTTTATTATAATTTTCGTTGAACCAATTATTTATTGCGTGTAAATGACCACCGGATGGATGGAAATGGAGCCGTGGTGGCCGAGTGGTTCGAGCAGTTGCCTGCGACGCAAAGGTCGCAAGTTCGAATCCCGACTGTACCAATGAGTTTTTTCTGAACTTAAGTACGGTGATTAGTCACACCACGAGCTTTACGGTGAAGGAAAACATCGAGAGGAAACCTGCATACGTCTGAGAAGAAATTCAAAGGCGTATGTATAGTCGTGCGTGAGTAACGGCGATGGACTCGCCATCTGTCACGTTGGCACCTAATATACCTCTGGCGGAAAGTGGGTGTGTGGGTATTACCTATACACCTCTGCCTACCCCTTCGGGGACCCTTGTGGGAAGGCGTGAGGATATATTATATATATAAATGACCACGTTTTTCTCCTTGTCATGAATAAATGGTATTGTAACAATAATATTCAGGAAGTTTGAAAAGCAGTCACGTACCCCATTAAAATACACATTGACACTTTCACATTGTTATTAATGACACAATTAATTACTATCCAGAACAATTATAAATACATAATGTTTACGCTAAAGGTTGAATCTGTATGTGGACTTTAACAGCTGATTCACCAGTCGCAATATTGAGTTGAGTTAATTACGCTGATGTTGTCCCCTACATTGATTTTTTTGCATAACAACATAAAAGCTACCACTTTATTAGGTAAGTTCATTGAACGTTTGTGCGGGAAAAGGGTTTTCTTTTAAACTACGATAATTATAGCACCTAAAACACTATTTCATACATATTGTTACTGGAGAAGGTGCAGAAGGCGGAAAGTGGATGTGTGGGTACTAACTATACACCTCTGCCTACCCCTCCAGGGACCCTTGTGAGTAGACGTGGGTGTATATTAATTTATTTAACTATTTAATTTAATTTTCATAGGTTTGATAGTCCCCGTTAGGGACTCGGCGTGATGATATGATGATGATGATGATGATGATAGTAACAATAAAAATATCATTTATTATAATAATAAACATATATGTTCTAAAATTAGTTGCATTAAACATTAGCCTATTGAATACATTCTTCTTCAATTTTAATACTGAGAGGAGATGTCGATGTAATGTCCTCATCAACTCCGTCTTCCGCGCTCTGACTTCCTGGCTCTGATTGTGATGAAGAGTCGCCTACATATGGCTCCAACATGATCAGCAGTGGCTCTGGTGGTGCTCCTTCAGGGTCTGGAGGCGTGTCACCCTTTGGCCTGTTCGATTTATCAGTTTTCTTTTTAACCAAGACCTTTTGTTTCCCGGTGCCTTTCCGCCACACATAGCCCAAGTTTTTAATAATTTGTCTGAGACTCGTCTCGGATCCTTTGAAGTTGATCTCCTTCTGCAGTTGCATCATGAGGCTATTTACCGTGGTGGTTTTCGATTGCTGTGAGCGCTGGATGCACCGTAGTATAACTTCCCTCTCATGTTCGTTCACGCCCGTAATGTGCTTGGTTCTCTTCCTGACCAGACCTGGTGTTTTGAACTGTCCATTGTTTTCGCGCCCCTCCCTGATGATATTCCTGACGCTGCCTTTGGAAGTCCTTGTGGCCTCCGCTGTGCGCTCCTGTACTTTGAGCAAATTAATCGGGCCTTCCTTAGCCTCTTTCGCCATGAAACAGTACACGTGGTAAATAATTTCCCTTGCTTGGGCTTGGATGACTGAGTTTTTTGGCATTTTGTTAGTACAAGTATGTATGGAGTATGTGAACTTTGATGAGGATGCTAAGTTAGGTTACGAAGTCTGTGTCGTCTGAGCGTCAGCGGGCAACTGGCACTCGGCGCAACACAACACGATCGCGCGGCGAGAGTTTGGCTTTGACCTTCGGGTGGAGGGGATTACTGCGCATGGGTACTGTCACGCACACAATACTTTTCCTTTTTTATGTACCAGGTTGGATATTTGAGTGGGTCAAAATTCATGTACAGTGGTAATAATGCTAGAAAATAATACGAAATAGATAAGCTTCTTCATTTATTAAAACTATTGATAGTTATTTTACTTATATAAAATGTTTATTTCCTTTTCAAGTTTACAGAGACAGCGATGAAAATTCTAAATAATTGTTTTTTAATAAAATTATTTATTCCAAGATACATGTGAAATTGGTACATACAAACAAAAAAAAACTTACAAACTTAAGCAAACAAACTCAACAAATAATAACAATCGACAACAATAAACAATTAACGAAAATAGCAATTCACTTGTGAACGTGATTGTACAACAGGGGTGCGCGGTACGTCGTATCGATGCGGGAGGCAGGGAACGACTGGAGCGCCAATCAGAGCACCGCGTGCGCCTACACACCCGCCCCGCACCCCGCTAATTGCCCGTTGAAACCCAATTTCTGATTTCTGCGCAATAACGGTCAAAGCCAAACTCTTATCGCGCGAGCTGTACGCATCCCCGCGCGCGTCCCTTGCACTCCCCCCAGTTATCTTATTTTTGAGTTCTGCGCATGAACGGTCAGCGCTAGACTTATTTGCCGCGACTTGTAACTTGAACCTGCGCAGTGCTCAGTGTACGCGATTGTCAACCGTAAGTCATTGAGAATAGCGCGTTGGCGCCATTCTTGTATAGATAAATAGATGTGGAGCATGCATGACGCTTTATAATGACCACGTACTAGAAAATACTTTATTATTGTTATTATAATCTTAAGTATTTTGTTATATTCTATCAGAAATCCTAACTTTAATATTATAAATGTGAATGTAAGTTTGTTTGTTACGCTTTCACGTAAAAACTACTTAACCGATCATCATAAAACTTTGTACACATATTCTTGGAGGTATAAGAAGTAACATAGGATACTTTTTATTGAAAAAACAAACAATTTTTACGAAAGATATAAATGCCGTCCACGCCGACGAAGTCGCGGGCACAGCTAGTATATAATTTTGAGAATTACTTTCGTTTAATTTATATACATTTTCTGTCTACTCACAGCTTACATAATATACAATGAATTTAGCTTACGCTTCCCCCGTTCGAAGTATGTGATTTGAGCCGTATTCAGAAGAACTTTTGCCTTGAACTACAACTTTTAAGTTACTACGTCATCGCCCATTACTGCAATTGTTTAAAATTATAGGCCTAAACCATTTAACAACTATAGGTCCTCTTCATTTACGATAATTATAAATGACGATTTAAAAAAGTTACACATACATATATTTTATACATGAAGGTACCTATTATAT
The DNA here is from genome assembly GCA_016069955.1 of Drepana arcuata. Lineage (NCBI taxonomy): Eukaryota > Metazoa > Arthropoda > Insecta > Lepidoptera > Drepanidae > Drepana > Drepana arcuata. The sequence continues at coordinate 97,260 of JACCPG010010242.1, read as the reverse complement.
CTTCACGCCTTCACACAAGCGTCCCCAGAGGGGTAAACATGTAGTACCCACACCCACTTTCCACCAGATATTTATTTTATGTGCCAGCGTTACAGAGTCCAACTTCGTTAAACATGCAAGACTATATATACGCCTTTGAATTTATTCTCAGACGTATGCAGGTTTCCTCTCGATGTTTTCCTTCACCGTAAAGCTCGTGGTGTGAATAATCACCGTGCTTACAGTAAAACTCATTGGTGCGCTTAGGGTTGGAATTTGTAATCTCTGTGTTGCAGGCAACTGCTCGAACCACTCGGCCACCACGGCCAAAACTTCTCTAGCAGCCCGTCCCGGTGTTTTTTTTAACATTTTGGCATAATTTTTTTTTCTTGCAAATAAAATACCTTATATTAATCAGTGATAATATAGCATTCAAATGGTGAAATAATTTTTAAAATCGGTCTAGTACTTTTTGAGCCAATTCCTTACAAACCTACTTTCTTTTACAAGAGTATCTTCTTTATAATATTAACATAGATAGTAATTCTAGGAAACAGGATGATGTTCCGTGAGGATAGACCATACACATTATCTTCATCAGGGCACTTAGCGAATGCCAAATCGTTATTTCGGTGGTAAACATTAATTAGATGAAAACGTTACGACAGTAAAGCCGCCGAATAAATTATTTTTTATGGCAATTTCGTCGCTTAGTTCCCGATGCGTCAGTCACGCAGCTTGCGAAATATGACGGAGCAACGACCCCCCGCTGTTGACAGACACTACTTCACTGGATTACCAGACATTTTGATGGACAAGTACGAGATACACGGTTAACAAAATACACATAAGCGCTTATCATTTAAGCCCTATTCTTTACGCACGTAGACATTTTATACATACATACGTATGTATGTATGTATAAAATCAACAGAGTCCAGCGGTATTTTTGATATTATGATTAAGGGGGTCCATAAATTACGTGAGATGTTTAAGGGGGGAGGGGGTCGAGTCAAATCTCATCTGATCTTACGTTGGAGAGGGGGGTCTCGGCAAATATCACGCAATTCTTTTTCGGATAAAATATATACTATTTTGGACCACTTAATCCAGATTGAACATGCGTAAGATTTAATCTTATAATTAAACTCTCAGCAACATTGATCACTAGTCTTAACTAGTCGTAAATAAAAGCACGAAGCACATTTTTACAATAAAAATCCAACGCGTTTACGTAAGAAACCCACATTTTGAAAAATCTCACGTGATATTGGGGGATGTGGGAGGGTGATCACGATATCTCAGCAAGGGGGAGGGAGGGACAGAAAATTAAAAACAAAAACACCTCACGTAATTTATGGACGCCCCCTTATATATATATGTACTTGCTACCGGTCTCGTTACTATGAACTAACAGTACAATACCTAATAAAACATAGCTCACGATACTCTCATCATCCGGTTATGTTATATATTATTGTATAGTAACCATTCCATATACTTACTATATATACAATGGTGATGAAAGTCAACATTAAATGTAACTTTATTCAAAGCTTTACTTGGTGAGTATTGAGGTTTATAAAAAATCTTCGTATCTTAATTAGGTGTCGTACCGCGATGTAAAATATCCCAAAAACTTTCAAGAATAGACTTCACAAAAGCATTTGTATAACCAAATTTTAGATTTAAGATTAGGGTGATCTATCAAAAATATGTTAGCGTATTAAAGTCGTCCAAAAATACATACGTGTCATCACGCTGAGTCCCTAACGGGGTAGGCAGAGAGGTTAGAGCGCCAGTTCTCTCTAAGACTAACATACTTCTTTGGCTTCGTCCACATTGATCAGTCTCTAATACATGTTTGCTGGCTTCACCCAAAAATATGTTTCTATAATTTAGTTTGGCATCAATCATTACCTAACTGGAGAGGGTCAATAATTACTTCTTATCTAGAGGAGGGAAGCACAAGCTGATCGCCATACAAGCGAGCAACACAGTCGTACGCGCCAGCTTCTACATCGGTCTTGAACCTATGCTGGACGTGCACCTTGAACGGGATGCTTGCGTACGAATGGATGGATATTTTGTCTGCATGTTTGAGCTATGTGAGAAGACTGCATGATGTTTTTATTGTAAGTGTAGCCGATTAGACATTGTTTTTTTATTTTTGTAAGGTATTTGTTTATTAGTTAAACGTCTAATTCTCTAGAGATTAGTCACTACAATAACGGTATTAGGTGCTCTGGGAGCGGCTCCAAGTCGGATAGCCGAAGATCTTGATTAGTTAAGTTATAAAGAATAAATAAATAAGCAACCCTAGCACCAGTATTTCAATAGCGCAACATCCGAATGTCGGTATTACGTTCAGAGTGGTGGAAAAAATAGGACTTGGAAAGAGAAAATTGAACTAAGCTTAGCATGTGAAACGTGTCATTACATTCATATAAAATATGTCAAATCTGAGTGAGTTTTTTTATACTATAGTCCATAGATAACATAAATAGATGTGCGCATGTGACCATAGGGCGAGCAGATGTGGCGAGCGTGTACAAGGCACTGACCTGTGCATTGGCTGAGTCCGTTGTGAGTACTGCGCCATGTGAGCGGCAGCGCAGCTGGCATGGTCAGCCGGCGCGCATCGCGCCCCTGCTAGCTGCTCGCCATGCCCGTGCCCACCACACTCACACCACCACACACACACAACACCACTGCACCGACTACCTGCAGACAACAACACGCCATTCAAATACGCTTAAGGTCAAATATTATCTACTAACACTTAGATGCTTACTTCTTTGTGATATGTATTAATATATATCTTCCTACGAGGGTCCCAGAAGCGAAAGGCAGAGGTGTGTAGGTAGTACCCATACACCCACTTTCCGCATGAGATATATTATAAGTGCCAACGTGACAAGATGGAGAGTCCATCGCCGTTACTCATGTAAAATTATATATACATACATAATGCTCTTGGTGTGACACTGTACTTAAGTTCAGAAAAACTCATTGGTACAGTCGAGATTCGAAATCTTTTTATTGCAAGCAACTCGAACTACTCGGCCACCACGGCTTATTCAATTTAAGAGTTTTCCATGTAGTTTACATATTTTATTTACTGCTTAGAGAGAGTAATTTTACCTGTACACAACGGGTGCGTTTTAATAAGTCGCTTTGTCCCCTCAGGTAGGCAGGTATGTATTTACATAGTGGTTAGAATTACAATTGCTTGGATCACACCTGCCTAGGAGTCGTTGGAACTTGTACCTTGCAAAGTGGAAAGGCACCCTCCTAATATGTTTTATTGAACCAGCTGTGCCCCCCCCATGGTTAGGTTTAGAGGATAAGTCAGACTATATCTTAATCCATAATAACCCAATTACGTTCGGTAGTTTTAGGTTGAAAGAGGAGCAGAAATAATAAGAAACTTTCATATTTATGACATGTTACTCAACGCTAGAATTGGATGAATTTCTTAAGTTGATTAATAATAACATATCCTCACGCCTTCCCACAAGGGTCCGTGCTGGAGTAACGGCGATGGGTTCGCCATCTGTCACGTTGGCACCTAATATACCTCTGGCGGAAAGTGGGTGTGTGGGTATTACCTATACACCTCTGCCTACCCCTTAAGTTGATTAACACGTAATAATAGAGCCGTGGTGACCAGGACGTTTGAGAAGATTGCAAGTTCCAATATTGACTGTGTCAATGAGTTCTTCTGAACTTAAGTACATTACAGTTAAGCATTAGTCATGCCAAGCTTTTCGGCGAAAGAAAACATCGAGGAAGCGTGCATACGTTTGAGAATAGTTTTCAAAGGCGTATGTATAGTCGTGATTGAGTAACGGCGATGGACTCGCCATCTGCCACGTTGGCTTCAAAACATATTTCTGGCGGAAAATTGATGTGTGGGTACTACTTTCAAACCTGTGTTTACCCCTTTGGGGACCCTTATGGGAAGGCGTGATGGTATTATATTATAACTGAAGAGCTATCAATCGTTGGTTCAATCAGCGGTTTTAGGAGGAAACCGCTTTTGATAATTTTCGTTTCGAATATTGTTGTCATTTACAATAAGAAAGTACTGTTCCAGTAACCTAGATCAAATATATGGGACACTCAAGGATGAGTCCTGAAAAGTACTCGAAACCGGCAAGCATGTATGAAGAGACTGATGAATGTGAACGAAGCGAAAAAGGTATATATATAACACTCGAGAGACCTGGCGATCTTACTCTCTCTCTGTCTGCCCGGTAATAATCCCTATATACCTAGATATGTGCAAAAATGGGCGATATTCTGTATTTTACCAATCATCATTGTACTTTACATCCGACATAGTGATTATATATATTTTGTAGTATGTATATATATCCATGACATGGAGGCTGGTCTTTCAGGTGAATACCAATTTATTAAAGAAAAAAAAACCTTTTATTATTAATATTTATTTCCTGTTGTCAGTGCACACATATTCGATATTTAATAAATAATGCGCTAACACATAGATACTCTTGGCCTACATTTGTGAATCATTAATGTACCTATTTGCACTAATGAACAAATGAATAATGGATTTATTTTTAGATTTTAATGTTGGACCTAATTAATGCTGGTGTAGATAAGTTTTATGTACGATTTACGATTCCTACTGAGTCGGCAGCGCGCGAGCGACACTCCTGGTGTTGCAAGGGTCCATAGGCGGCGGAAACCGCTTACCATCAGGCGGACCACATGCTTGGTTGCCATCATTGTGGTATAAAATTAAATATTACTTCTCTTGTAATTTGTATGTTAATTAATGTCAATCATTCGCTGTTTTTTTTTTGCATTAATCATAGCCAATATAGGTTATCATATCTATATCTAGCAATGGCATTTTTGCTTTTGGACAATTAAATTGGTAATTATTTAAATAAACAGGTAGGTAGGAATTTTAGTGAAACGAAAAAAGAACAGCCGAGTGGTTCAAGTAGTGTTGCATTCAATACAAAGATTGCAAATTCTTTTTAAACTTTAAACGAGCTTTTTAAACTTAGTACAGTGTTTAGTCACACCACGAGCTTTACGGTGAAGGAAAAGATCGAGAGGAAACCTGCACACGTTTGAGAAGAAATTCAAAGGCGTTTGTATAGCGTGCTTGAGCCACGGCGATGGACTCGCCATCTGCCACGTTGGCGCTTTAAATATATCTCTAACGGAAAGTGGGTGGGTGTGGGTACCACCTACGCACCTCTACCTACCCGTTCGGGACCATTGTGGGAAGTCGTTAGGACATTATATATATTTGAACGCAATACATATATATATTGAAGAAATTTAACATATCAACATGTATTAGACTGAAGGGCTAGTATTAATGTCACGAATATGCTAACATAAGAAACTGCCTAATTGTCTACATAGGGGCGAAATGATGTAAGTAGGCAACGTCGTGGCAAGTTTATATTCTCTAAGAGATACTCAATGCTATGTTATACATAGTTGTGTGTCTGTGTTTATGTACTAATAGAATCCAGTTACAATTTTTTATGAACGGACACATCCAAGTCACCGAGGGCACGTTTAGATCAAAATGGCGTTATGGTTTTGAGAAAAGAACAGGACTTTATTTTAAAAATACAGAATACCAAACTTCGAAAACTTATACATTACATTAAACCTGCGATTCATCAATATATAGCTACTGTTCATATTTCCGAATGTTGTTCGTAATATGTGTATGATCATTACGAATTTTTGTTGTATAGGTATTTTATTTAAAGTTTTTAGCGTTGCTTTGTTGTATATATAGCGCTTAATTTAACTTATAATTAAAATAAAGTAAGCAAAGTAGCAGATAACCTTAATTTTTGCCAATATTAAGAATATAAAAACGAACACTCGCGTGTGATTTGCGCACGGTTAAGAATTTTTTTTTTAATATTAACGAATAAAGAATGAAAAAAACTTGCAAATATAACTATAATATAAGTATATTAAATATAGTTAATAAGAAATGTGTGTGGTTGAGTTTATATAAACAGTGAGAGATATGGGCCTACGTAGATGCCAATGGGTCGATCAGAACGGAACGTTCCCGCGGATTCACGACGTTGCAGCGTGGCAAACCTCGCCATTAGGTGTCGGGTGCACTGCTCTGCTATTTTAGGGGCTGATCAAAGGGTACAACGACGAAAATAACGGGTGCGGCCAAAGGCCGATGTGCTATGATAACCTTATCGCCCTTACATAAGCATAACTATGGTCTCCGAGGCACGTGCATAGCTATGGCACCGCGCCATCAGGCCACACTAACACGTAACTATAATGCAGAATCCGACACTCGCGAGTTAACCAACGCTATCTTTTGCGCAGTTACCTACCAAGAAACTTGTATTTCAACTACTTAATGGACGAAACTACCTACTCAGCGGGGGAGGTCTAGAAGCATTACTTGCCAAGGCTAGGGCATCTATTCTAGGAGATCAACAATTACACTTTGGAAGTTATAAGAGATATAGCAGACACTGAGTACTAACCTTTTAGCCAGAAACCGAGTAGGAAGTACCTAACGGGACTTTGTTCACGGTTTACACGCACGGACACGCAACTCGCACTGGTTTAGCACAATTTTTAACAAAACTATGATATTTACAACACTTTCTACAATACCATGTGACGACACTATACTTTTTACGTGAATTTTGACAAGTTTAGAGTTTTCAAAAAGTCCATTGAACTGTTTCGGTTGAAATTTACGTCCAGCGAAATTATAGGTACGGAATGGCAACGCTGTATAGACGACGTGAATGTTTCTCGGCTCGGCCGCCAGGCTGCGCTGGTTACGGAGGGGGGCGGAGCCGAGGGTCGCGGGGCGGCGAGCGAGCGAGACGCAAAACATCAGCAGTACGTCGACGCCACGTCGTTCGTCGTCGTGTCGAACATAATTTTTTTCTCGGTGCGCTTATGGGATTGTATGTGGAAACTGCGATTGTTTAGATGGCGAAGACATTAGCGGATGGTGGTGAGCGGGTGCGGCGACTAGTGACCTTTCGAGCGCGCGTCACCGCGGGTGGCGATAGCGCGAGGTCGTCGGTCTAACGCGCGGTGTTGCCAGTCCGCGCGCCATTCGTGCCCACGTTTCCAGAGATTACGAAAGTCGGTGAAATCCCCGTGGATGGTCCTTTGATAGTTACCTGCCTGCCTGACGAACCTGGCCCTAGGCTCGACCCTCGCAGGCCTTGTGCTAACCTAGTTACAACTTCTGTGCTTCTGTGCACGCTGCTATAGTTTAACATTAAATGTAGTGTAGTACAACTTTGACACGTGTTAACGAGGACAGCAACTTTTGAAGTTTGCCAAACAAAGTAATGACATTGAATTATACTTTTAAACTATTCAATTAAATTATAATGGAACTCGTTATGTTCATTATTATACTATATTTTATGCTTTGAAATAGATAAAACAAGTAATAAAAAATGCTTTAAGATCGCAGCCAAATGGCGCCGATTGGAATGCTTGCGCAAGGAATGCTTATTCTTTGGTGGAAACGGCCATACAAATTATAGATGTCAGATACCGTGAGCGTATAAGGGGATTTGTTTACGGAGGCAGATCACATATTATGCGAGAGGCCAATAAGTTGTTGTTACTTCTTTGGCATAAATAATTTGATGTACAAATCTTTTGCAGTACTAAAAATATATATTTTTTTCCTCACCAGAACATGCGAGTTACTCACACCGTGTTTTGAGTTGCTCGCAACGCAACCAAAGAAATTTATTGAAATTACTCCGGAAGAGTGGTTCGAGTAGTCGCCTGCACCGCAAAGATAGCAAGTTCGAATCCCGACAGTACAATAAGCTTAAGAACTTATTAATCACACCACAAGCTTTGCGGTGAAGGCAAACACTGAAAACAACATACACCTATATATATATATAAATGTTTGTCTGTATGTCTACACGAATATTATAAAGAGGAAAACTTTGTGTTTGTTTGTTTGTTTGGTTGTGAATGAATACACTCAAAAACTACTGGATCGATTTGAAAAATTCTTCTCACTGTTGGGAAGCTACACTATCTCCGGTGAACATAGGCTATATTAAATTGGACCCGATAGGTGGCGCTGCGATCGAGTTTCAGGAATTTAACTTTTTCACCCGGGCGAAGCTATCCCTTTCTGTGTGTCTTAAGGTGGATTCGAGAATGGTTTAGATTTACAATTGGACCCGATAGATGGCGCTGCGATCGTGTTATGGGCAATTTAACTTTTTCACCCGAGCGAAGCTGGGCGGGACAGCTATCTTTATAGAATCGTAAACGGCTGGACCGATTTTAATGAAATTATCTGTATCAAAGGCGTAATAGGTAGGCGTAATATAGGTGTGAAAAGATTCCTGCAGGGTCGGCAGCGCGCGAGTGATACCCCTGGTGTTGCAAGCGTCCATAGGAAGCGGTAACCGCTTACCATCAGGCGGACCGCATGCTTGTTTGTCACCCATGTGGTATAAAAAAATGTGCTTGAGAAACGGCGATGGACTCGCCATCAGCTAGTGTTGCGATATGCCTTTGCCTACTCGGTGTCCTTGTATGAAGGCGTGAAGCAATATTCATACGGTTTTCAATAGATCCTTGTACAAATATTGCAGTTGTATTAATACAAAACTCCGTGACCCAGCAGTCGCTCTCTGAACCCATCCGCTCAATTTCCGGAGTCACTCAAAGTACCATAAGTAAAGTAAGTAAGTAAGAATGTGAAAAGAAGGGGCTGCGCTTAAACGCTGGCAAGACTAAGGTTCTGGTATTCGAAAGAGATGAACAAGTGACCGAGTGTGCTATATCGGTAAATGGGCAAATTCTAGAGCAAGTGAATGAATTTGTATATCTTGGAAGCATGTTCACACGAGATGGAAAGTATGAAAAAGATATTGAAAGAAGGATAACTGCCGGAAATAAGGTGAATGGAGCCATGTCGGCGTTGATGGGCAGTAAAAGTCTGAGCAAGAATGCTCGAGTTGCTGTCCACAACGCGATATTGGTACCTACCTTATTGTGTGGCAGCGAATCCTGGGTATGTCAGAGGAAGTATGAAAATAGCTTGAATGCAGTTGAGATGCGATCGCTTCGAAAAATGTGCGGAGTAACGATTTTAGATCGAATCCGCAATGAAGAGATTCGCAAATCAACTGGCGTGAATTAGGGCGTGATTGTAAAGATGAATAAAGGCATGTTACGTTGGTTTGGACACATAGACAGGATGAGTGAAGAAAGATTGACGAAACAGATATACAAAGCAAAAGTGTGTGCAAGAAGAGGCAGAGGAAGGCCACGTTCCTACTACCTGGATCAAATCGATCGGACTCTGAAGGACGGGAACGTTAAGAGTACTCGAAACCGGCGAGCATGTATGAAGAGACTGACGAATGTGAATAAAGCGAAAGAGACTCACATGTAATTCTAGAGAACTGGCGCTGTACTCTCACTGCCTACGTCATCAGGGGCATAGTATGTATCATATGTTACGTGTAACCAACGCACCAAATGGTCTAGCTCTACAGATAGCGCCATCCACGAAGACGCGCCCCACTATTCTTCCTCATAGTTTATAGTATAAGTGTGCAACCTTCCACTAATGTTTTAGTATTGTCGGTACACACTGATTACCTATGAGTGCACACGCACACTACAATTAATAGACACGGGTCGTACAACGCGCATCCCGCGACCCCTTCGACAAGAAATTAGTGGGGCGCGTCTTCGTGGATGGCACTATCTATACTCCCCTACCACAAATTAAAACTGCACGCCTTCTTATCCAATCTTTACGGCACGCAGCCGCAGTGTTCGTGTAGAACTACCGCAATTGTGTTACGGTAGATGGCAGATTAGCTGATGGTCATCGCACACCATTGTACTCGATCTCGAACAAGGGCGTGGAGCAGACGGTGAATACGGTGATGCATTGTTAAGATAAATAAATAAATACCACGCACGGCTTCGCATGGTTGCAACGAAGATACATAATAGAAATAAATAAATAATGTCATATCATCACGCCGAGTCCCTAACGGGGTAGGCAGAGAGTATAGAGCGCCAGTTCTCTCTAGACTTACATACCTCTTTCGCTTCGTCCACATTCATCAGTCTCTTCATACATGCCCGTCGGTTTCGAGTACTCTCGACGTTTCCGTCCTTTAGTGTCCGATCGATTTGATCCAGGTAGTTGGAACGTACCTTACTCTGCCTCTTCTTGCACAATCCATAAATAATCCAATGGGAGGAATATGAATTGCTTATACAAACTTTCAACCCCATTTCTTCAATAGGATATTCCATTGATAGCCTATCTTCATTCCCAGTCATTCTCCTTGCGAATTCCCATTACGATAGTTTCATTCGTTCAGTCGTAATCGCAATTACAAAACAAACGAGTTTATTTACCATTTACCTGTATGTACTTGTATGGAAGTGGAAGAAGTTTTGAATTTCTTCTCAGAAGTATGCAGGTTTCCTCTCGATGTTTTCCCTCACCGTAAAGCTCGCGGTGTGACTGATCACTGTACTTAAATTCAGAAAACTCACTGGTACAGTCGGGATGCGAACTTGCGATATTCCTTGCAATATTACTTCCTTTGTCATCAAGTTAATAATCCTTATTAAGGGAGCTCGAGACAAATGTCAAGGACTATTACAAATACCAATGTGTCTACTATAAATAAAGATTAAATCCAAGGTTATTCTGAAGGCTGTATGCCTGTGTGTGTAATTATAAGTTTGAACGAGGCCCTCGAGGCCCGAGGCCCGATCCCACTCAGAGCCCACCCTCCACTTCGCTGAATTGAAATACGCACGTATTTAACGAGTTCAAGTAAAACCATCCCTACTGCTAAGAAGGTTGGGTTGTTAATTCTTTGGACACTTCAAAATATATATAGCGTTTGGGATTTGAGTTTCTCACAAGTCTAAGAACACAGGATCCTCCCCTGCGTAGTGTGACACTTGGCTGAGTACTAAGAGTAACAAAGACTTATTGGCGCTAATAATTATTATCTTCATGGCCGAATGGTTGGAGTAGTTGCCTCCGACACGAAGATCGTAAGAATCCCGACTGTACCAATGAGTTTTTCTGAACTTAAGTACATTGATTAGTCACACCACGAGCTTTACAGTGAAGGAAAACTTCGAGAGGAAACCTGCATACGTCTGAGAAGAAATTCAAAGACACGTATAGTCGTGCTTGCCAAGCTAGCATTGATGCATACTTGTTGGTTTGTCACCATGGCAGTAGCGTAACTCTATGGGAAGGCATCACCACCATCACTTACATCATCACCGGGAATGTCATCGGAAAGGGTAACTAACTCACCTAGTGTCACTAGTCTAAACTTAATCTATTTTATAATAATATATCCTCACGCCTTCCCACAAGGGTCCCCGAAGGGGTAGGCAGAGGTGTATAGGTAATACCCACACACCCACTTTCCGCCAGAGGTATATTATGTGCCGTGACAGATGGCGAGTTCATCGCCGTTACTCAAGCACGACTATACATACGCCTTTGAATTTCTTCTCAGACGTATGCAGGTTTCCTCGCGATGTTTTCCTTCACCGTAAAGCTCGTGGTGTGACTAATCACTGTTCAGAAAAACTCATTGGTACAATCGGGATTCGAATTCGATTCTTACGATCTTCGTGTCGGAGGCAACTGCTCGAACCACTCGACCACCACGTCTATTGCGCTCTCGGTCTCTCGACTGGTGCGCTCGTGGCATTTTGCCCACTCTGTTAACTATAGGGATTTACAACTTACTATAAAGCAGTTTGAACTTCGCCAAGAAGGATGTAGCTAAAGGGGTTCCCGAAGGGGTAGGCAGAGGTGTGTAGGTAGGTAATACCCACACACCCACTTTCCGCTTCAATATAGGAATTTATGTGGCCAACGTGACAGATGGAGAGTGCATCGCCGTTACTCAAGCCCGACTACACACACCTTTGAATTTCTTCTCAAGTGTATGCAAGTTTCTTCTCGATGTTTCGAATATATACTATACTTCATTCAGAAAAAATAATCGGTTCAGTCGGTACTCAAACTCGCAATCTCTGCGTTGCAGGCAACCACTCAGCCACCACGACTATTTAAGAAATTATTTGCCACGAATGACATCGCAGACTTGCAGTCAGATACCGTTATCTGCATTGAAATAACCCCAAGAGAGTTCACTTCAAGTGATTTATTTATAAATGCAAACTTTAAAACAGAAATAAGTTGTCGACAGTTTTGTAGGTCACCCCCCGTCCCCGGCTAGCTCGAGCGCGACACGGCTGCATGAACGGAACAATTTATGGCGTTTACAATGCCAAGGTCGACGGGCGATAATATTAATATATAGCAACGATTGTCTCTCACGGGTACCACAGATACATATTATCGAATGTCAGACCACTAAAACTCTTTCGCTTCATCCACAGTCTCTTCGTAAATGCACGCCGATTTAGAATACTCTAATTTTATAGACCGAAAGCGCTGACAATTCGTCCATGTATACGAAGTTTTATTTAGCCAGCATTATTTTTATAAATATGAAAATGGGTTTGTTAGATATTCTGTCTGATTTAACCATCTCTACTGGTCTTCATACCAAATAAACTAAAAACAGGTGCGTAGTACTAGGTCGAAAAAAGAGGCTTAATTAAAATACTTTATTAAAAACTAGCTGTGCCCGCGACTTCGTCCGCTTGGAATTTAATGAAAAAAATATTGTTCAGTTTCCAAAATACAAATCTAAGTTATTCCTTTTAATATCAGCTATCTGCCAGTGAAAGTCCCGTTAAAATCGGTCCAGTCGTTTCAGAGATTACCCGGAACAAACAGACAGACAGACAAAAATTGTAAAAAAAATATTTTGGAATATGTACCGTGTATACATCCATATGCATTTAAGAAAAAGCGGTTATTTTAATATTACAAACAGACATTCCAATTTTATTTATTTGTATAGATAATTAAAAATAATAATTAAATATTCAAAATCAAAACCAACCTGAGTGAATCCACAGGCAAGAGCTAGTTATTATTAAATTATCAAGTTGTATGTCATTATCCGCCTAAACTATGCGCACGTACAGAATTACATTCACCTTGAACTGCCTTCACTGTGCGATGAAAAATGTCTGTTTGAAACATACCCAGATAGCCCAGTCATATTAGGGGTTTCACCTCGGAATGAAAGATAATAAGCTGGAAATTGGTAAAAACCTTTGTTTTGTTACCCTATTGTTCAGGTGTCACAATGTTATTGTCTGAGCAGTCAGTTGTCAGGTTTTTCGCGAATATCCTCGGCTTCTATTGCTTAAAATGATATTATTTTCACTATTATGAAAGTTGTAGAGTATAAAATTCTACAACTTTGTCTAAACTTTTTTTTTACACGATCAACAGTTTTGAGGTAGAGCGCGAAGAGTGCGCAGAGTACAGTCATATATGAGCTATACAAAGTGGTCCCTTAAAAGAGAAAGTGACCTTGAATACAATAGAACATCCGTCTCGGCTATAAATAGAAATGATCATAGGGTAGGGACAAGTATTTCCAGTTATATAAGTATTTAAAAATTTACACGTTTTAAGGGAAACATATATAATGTCGTTTTATTTTAAAATATAACTAAAATAGACAATCCAGAATTAATAATATACTATAGTTGAATAATTAAATATAAATAATTAAGAATAAGTACAGAAATAATGGGCATTGCTTAATAATTATATTTTTTTTGTCAATAATTGACTTTATACAACGTACTGATAACCGTAACTCACGCTTGACCCTGCATTAGCTCATATATGACTGTACGCTGCGCACTCTTCACGCTCTACCTCAAAAACGGTTGATCGTATAAAAAAAAAGTTTAGACAAAAGTTGTAGAGAATTTTATACTCTACAACTTTTATAATAGGTGAAAATATCATTTAAGCAATAGGAACCGAGATCTTCGCGAAAAATCGTTTTTTGTGACCTTTGACCTTCAATATCTTAAGACGCGGACACGATAGCATTTGTGACTTTTGAGACAATATTTAGGGCAACAAAACAAAGGTTTTTACCAATTTCCAGCTTATTATCTTTCATTCCGAGGTTGACCCCTTTTTTTACCTAATTTCACTGGGCTAAGAATGGTACTCTTCATTGCGTCAATCAGACAAGCCATTATGGTTATTTGAATTTAGAACCCGCGGTGGGACATCTAGCAAACTAAAATTGACAGCTCATAACAGGGAACGAATTTCAACGAATGAATGATACCTACAATCTGTCGGTCGTTCGTCCGGCATATTGTAGGCATTATTGAACAAAACAAACATTTGTTCTGTTCTTGTGATTGATGGTGAATAATCACCTAAATTTACATTTAAAAGTGTTTTTTAACTTACTACATTTAGTTTTTTTAAGATATCTGGCTTTTAAGGCTTACACTACACGGCTACTTAAATACAACTTCATGAATTGAAATTTTCGCTACTGTCACTTTGGCAGTTTGAAATCGGAACACAAGTTTATTGGCACCGGTTCAGACTTCAGAGCAGACCGCCCTCAACAAAAGAAAAGTTGAAAGCTGGATTACTTAAGACATATTTTATGTCACATACAGTTTTCTAAAGGCTTAAAATGTTCAAAGGTCTGATTAATATCACTATTTTCTTGAACCAAGATAGTTACTAATCTGTACTTACTTGTATATCGGCTGTTATTAAATCTTTATATCATAAGGTAAATACTTACGGTTTTTTATTATCTGTCCACTACTGGGCATACGTTAGCATAAGCACAAATAGTAAACAAATTGTTTGTCTAGTCTAGCTAGCCAACTTGATTGAATAGTGAAAAGCACATTGGTTCTTTGCCGCGTGCGCTGTTGCCAGCCCGAAGAGAATAGCAGGCGGGCTCGGGCGACTCATACACGCATCCGCGACGACCGCCTAGCTAGGATAGAAGCATATATATATACACGGTCAATTTCCCTTTTGATATTCCATAACGGCACTGGATGCTAAATATATATGTACGTTATATTTAGAATTTGTTTGAAATACTTATAAACGTGCTAAGGATGTATTTATTTTGCTGGCAAGAATGTATCTAATTAATCACTATCAATAGGCATTAACCGAGAAATCCTTGAACGTGTTGAATATTTAACGTTGTTGTTTGGTTTTCAGCACAGTATTTGTATTATACATACTGGGATGCAATAAAGCAGAGTTGAGCAATATTACAGCGCGGCTCGAGATCGTTCCTAGAACCATTAAAGTCCCGTCTGAAGGAAGCGGGCCATTATAAAGATTACTCTCGGCACAGTCGAAAATTGTTCCTTGGAAATTATTTATTTGACTTATCGATTTAAGCAGAGTTATGAAGTCATTGAAAGCGTCAAAGCCAAAAACTCGATATATAAATAAAGTTTCTAGTTATTGGATAGCATTTATTTTGTGACTAGTTGTCCCGCCCAGCTTCGTTCGGTAGAAAAATAAAAATCAAACATGACCGCGCCACCACTCGGGTCCAATGTGAACCTGAAACATCCCAGGATTCATGTGATTATATACTACAAAAAACACATCTACATAGCTATTCTCGAGCTTTAGTGTGACGAGAAGATTCTAGACTTATCCTTCCTATAAAAGCTCCTCTTATCGTCCGAAACAAATATAGTTGCCAATATGTCATGATGTTGGCAATATAAATTTCTCTGACACAAACAATTTTTAATTATTTTTTTTTCCTCTTCAAATCACCTTAAATATCCACTATAACGAGAACAATATAGGATTATGTTCTTTTTGTCGTAATTAAAACACCTATTCGCAATATTGTACTTAACCTCTAAATAGTAATCAGACATCGTGTATTACTTTTTGTTTTATTGTCAAAAATCGGAAAGATTGGTTCCAAGTTCGTAAATAGTAAAATTATTAGCGTGAAAATAAACGCAAATCCATACCAATGCGGACAGATCAAGACTTCTCTGCGGCTTGCCAAGCCACCCGATGGATGCAGCCCAAGCCCCCGTTCACTCATCGAATGAAAGTATACGTTTCAAGTAGAAGCGGCAACAGCGCATGCCAGCCAGTGGTTGCGGGCTGGCAACGTCGCGAAACCACGTTAAATATAGGTGACATGACTATAGCAAGATAATTGATATGTGTGGCGTCTTAAATTTAACATACTTATTCTGGTATTGCAATTAGCAAGTGAAAGTATATATATATATTTTTTTTATACAACAAGAGTGGCAAACAAGCATACACCTGATGGAAAACGGTTACAGTAGCCTATTTACGCTCACGATACCAAAGTATCACTTGCGCGTTGCCACTCTGTGTTCGGAGAGTTATAGTGTGTTGACAGTATAATGGGTTTAATCCCTCTGCTTCCAACACAATGTAACAATCCATCCCCTTTCCCAAGGAGCTCATTACTGGATACCTTATTCACCACGTGGGAACACAACACAATAAATTGTGTTGTTTGGCTACGGACTTCTATAAGGTGGAGGTCCTGTCCCAGTCGGGCAGCTCCGAATTCGAACGGGAAACCCGTTATGCCCTACCTCTCTTAAAATGTGTGAGTTTATATCTGTGATTATGATAATCAGTATTCTTGAAGTGCCTATGCCCTGTTTGTTGGCTGTTTGTTCATTAATTACTTGTCTATCTAACTAATATATCTATGTGAACGAGGGTGTGATTGTAAACATGAAGAAAGGCATGTTACGTTGGTTTGGACATAGAAAGGCTGAGTGAAGAAAGATTGACGAAACTGATATACAAAGCGAAAGTGTGTGCAAGAAGAGGCAGAGGAAGACCACGTTCCGACTACCTGGATCAAATCGATCGGACGCTCAAGGACGGGAACGTCAGGAATACTCGAAACCGACGTGCATGTGAAGAGACTGAATATTCCCTTACCAATATTTTAGTGTATTAAGTAATGTATTAGTACAATTTGGAGCACTAGCTGTACCCACTTATTGAGAGATTTGTCTCAAAAAACGCAGTTAAATGTATGTTACTTTACTCCATAATATTTGAAACAAGTAGTTACAAGATCCTCGGTAGGCTGCGGTAACAGAATCCACATTTCCCGGAGATACTATGCGACACGTCCATCCCTGGTTATTACGTATAACTAACTATACACGCCTTCCCAAAAGGGTCCCCGAAGGGGTAGGCAGAGGTGTATAGGTAATACGCACACACCCACTTTCCGCCAGAGGTATGTTAGGTGCCAACGTGACAGATGGCGAGTCCATCGCCGTTACTCAAGCACGACTATACATACGCCTTTGAATTTCTTCTCAGACGTATGCAGGTTTCCTCTCGATGTTTTCCTTCACCGTAAAGTTCAGAAAAACTCATTGGTACAGTCGGGATTCGAACTTGCGACCTTTGCGTCGCAGGCAACTGCTCGAACTACTCGGCCACCACGGCTCTGACTATATAACTATACATACGCCTATGAATTTCTTCTGATACGCATGAAGGTTTCGTCTAGAATCTAGATGTTTTTCCTGGTCGTAAAGCATGTGGAATGATTGTTTGAATCAACAATATCTATAATTTTGTTTTCATAAGCAGTCTATGTAATTTTATCATCATCACCATCATATCATCACGCCGAGTCCGTAACCGGGTAGGCAGAGAGTATAGAGCGCCAGTTCTCTCTAGACTTACATACCTCATTCGCTTCGTCCACATTCATCAGCCTCTTCATACATGCCGTTCGGTTTCGAGTACTCTTGACGTTCCGTCTTTGAGCGTGCGATCGATTTGATCTAGGTAGTTTGAACGTGGTCTTCCTTTGCTTCATCTTTCTTAACTCATAATTTCTATATCCTCAAATGAATAACCTTATAATGAATCAATTTTGAAGAAACGATAAAATTAGACCAGACTTAGGTAGTATACAACGTACATAGACATGAATTTCGCCTCACTAAGATGTTTTCGTCAATCAACTACACAGAATGAAATTGTTATGATAAGGTTTGTATGGCTCAGAAAATTTTGCCACGCTACCTAGGACTTCGAAACAAGTCTGTTTTCTATTGATAACTTTAATGATAAGTACGTAAGTAACACCAAAACTTGACTCTTAAAATTGACAGTAATGGAAGAAGTAACGATACGAGTTGTGCCTCAAATAGGGACTAAAATAAGCATTCACCTAGTCACCTAGACTGGAGAATTATTATAGCAAGCGAGCGTCGAGTCGGACGTAAATGGAAACTTCGCAACGTGCGCCTTTCACAGCACGATCGATAGTGCGGCGTTGCCAGCCCAACAGCCAGCGCTGGGCTCGCGCCGCTCCGTGTTTATTTTTATTGTTTGTTGCCAATCAATTATTTCCTATAATGACACCTGCCGCCATCTTATAGTCGTTGCACATTTTAATAAAAGTGACAGATTAATTATGTTTTTTTTTGTAACGCAAACATTTGGATAGATAGTTGGGATATTTTACATTTGCAGCATGCAACAGCATGGCAGTTGAATGCAGAGCATTATTAAAAAAAATAGAGAACATCTAATATGGCTGACTAATTTATTATATCTATTTCCTACCGGAGTACCTACCTAAGGTTAAAACGAAATAGTGTATGTTCATTTATGTGTAGCTTTTTATTGTTGATTTATGCCGAGCTATAAACACATTAATGTACTTTGTCTTTGTGTCACCTGATACATTGTTTGGACTCGTCACTCGAGCTGTAGTAGTTCTGCTAACCCAACATACTCAAATGATGACACGCCTTCTGTTGTAAGCAGCATGTCATAAATCCGTTGACGAAACCTAGTAGAGGTATTTTCGTATAAAGACGCCATTGCCTTGTAAAATAAACAGTAGCGACCCGAAATAGAAAACCATATATTCACAAATAGACAACACACACCTCCTGCCTAGAACGAACCGTTCTAGTTTATCACTCAGGTCGCGTACTGAGTAAATACTTTGCCATATAAAATAAAATACAGTTTGTAGCCACGTTATAACGTAAACTAAATATGTAGTAATAAATACGGTATTCCATTGTGCGTTTTGCAAAGATTCTCCTTAAATGTACGCTCTCTATACCCAAGGAATTTGCAACGAACCAAGTTCTCGCCAATCTTTCCATTTTGACATTTGGCCTCTCGCGATCGCGTAAGAAAGTGTTATGACAATAAAGCAATTGTTGCCCTGTAAAAAAAAAATTTCCCACGACCAAGTCTCTTCTAATTGATACGTTTAATATATATAATTTATTTATTTATCAGATAACTAAATCCATTTCTTGTTAGTAATCATAGGCTTATCTACTAGGTTTAAAGTAATAAATCTCTACAAAAGCTACTAAGACAAGTGAAATAGCCGTTAGTGTAGGTAGACAGCGTGCCAATACACCGCGGTCTGTAGTACTTATATGTCTAGAAATATAGCTACCAAAACTGTTCGACGCATATATTTTAATTCTAAATTTGAAGAGCAGAATACCATCAATAAATAAAATAAATATTTAATTAAAAAATGCAATAGCACAATGATCTAATGAGAATACTAATAATATCTTTTTGACAGGCACTTAGGACACTGCTTGGTCTATGCGTTAATGTATGGTTTTTATTTTAAGATTAAAAAGAAACAGAATTGATTGTATGGTGACAGAGCCCAAAGACCTCCTCCACGGTGAGTTCATAGAAGTCTTGAATACGTCTTCATTTTACGCTGCCTCGATTATGACTATAATCCCGCAAAAAGCTTTACTTATTATATACAGAATAACAAGCCGTGGTGGCCTAGTAGTTTTAATAGTTGTCTGCAACCTAAAAATTACCAGTTCGAATGCCGACTGTACCAATGAGTTTTTCTGAACTTAATTACGAGTCAACTGTAAAGGAAAACATCGAGAGGAAACCTGAAATATGGATGGGAAGACGATGACATAATCTGTGTAAGTTAATTTATAATCTGTCGAACAGAGGATGTTTGCCGTTGCATTGCATACCATAAAGAGGATATGTATTTTAATATCCTAACACTTTATTATATAATAACATATATTTAGAATAATGTCAATCACTAACAAATATTACTAACTTATAATACTAACGCCTGCTTACATTGCAATCCGTTTTTATAATTATCTTTAGAGCTCTAGTGCATCATGTATATATAGTGACAACCCTAAGACAGTAGGCAATTATATCGCGAATTGGGCCGGAGATAGCCTACTGCCTCTCTTTATACTATGGTTCTAATTACTGTACTTAAGTTCAGTAAAACTCATTGGTACAGTCGGGATTCGAACTTGCGACCTTTGCGTCGCAGGCAACTGCTCAAACCACCACAAAGTGATATATATATAATTAATAATAAATAATTATATACATATCACTTTTAGCTAAATATTAGGCGCGGCTGTTCGCGCTTCGCTAGCAACCGCATGAACAGCGGCAACGTCAAGTCGCGGTCCCGACTCGCCATGTCGCCGCTAGATGGTACAGGCGTCAACATAGTCTAAGAGCTTGTGTTTAATTTATTTGCCTAGTGCTTTATACAAGTCAGCTTTTTGATTCTTTTTTATTATGCATAATGTAGTATTTTTACACATAAAGGACCACATTTATTTTTAATTAATACAAACATATCTATTGAATCACACATTTATTACAAAATTACAAATTAGCTACAGAAAAATTCTTTCTTCGGTTTCGACTATTACGAAACGCCTTGTTATTAAACTTTAATGTGTAACATATCCGCATCCTTATAAATAACTTTCGCAAATATAATTTCGGAAAACATGGGCAGGGCAGTGAAAAATGTAAATCTTTTATTTGTTCATAAATAGACATGCCAATTTCGCATTTATGTGATCATTTTTAAATGCTTTTTGGAATATCTGCGCCATCCTCTTAATATTTTCAACAAAGTCGTCGGGTGGAATCACTAACAAAACTTGGTCTCTAGAATATTTTTTGTAGTGAAGGTACCTAGATTCTGCACTTAAATTGCAAGCTTGCTGATTCGCGTTTAAATACGATTTAAGTTGTTCGCAATCCTCGTGACGTTCAATGCACTTTTTCAACAAGGCTCTAAAAAAAAGCATTTTTTTCGGGGATATCAAATTCTATATAGTCTAAACAACTAATATCACGCAATACACTATTTGACTGCAATATTTCTGATTGGTTAATATTGATAACGGGTGGAACGTTATTGATTTCAGTAGTTTCATTATCCGTATTTTTGTAATTACTTAAGTGAACGAGGGATTCTGTCAAATCTTCCGTACAATTGCCTACTTTCGGAGCCCGGGTAATATTGGCAAAGAAAATTTTACGATATGCGGATATAAATTGTCTGCTAGTTGGTTCTAGAGCATTTCCATTTTTCGATCTAATTTTACCGAAAAAATTCTCAATCACGTCCTGATTAAGACGTCTTTTCAGAATGTATTGATATCCTTCTTGCTTAAGATCTTCGTTCGTACAGATCTAAAATTGACTTGATTGTGATCTGAAACCCTTGAATAAATTTCACGTTTCGAGTAGTGTCGTTTCCAGTTCGGGGATCTCTTAATTTTAATGTTTGGAAAAAAATCAACATTTTATTGAAAAAATCAATCTGTTCTTTACGCCCACAAAACGCTCTTTTGTACTTATAGCTGTCACGAAGACTCGATGAATTCAATGCGTCAAATAGATCGTTCATCAACATTATTAATTCGACTGTGCCTTGCTGATTCATCTATCACATTAAAATCTATGTACGTTGACAAACCCGCTGCTACAGATCTGCTTAAAAGTTGCGTCGCGTAACGAACTTTAATTTTTTCAAAGTTCGTAAAAGGGTACATATGGCTTTTAGTCAATTTATGAGCTTGTCTAAAGCTTTTCTTCTTATCATGCTCATAGAATTTTTTTATGTAACAAAATTTTGCTACGGCGCCATTTTGGAAATGAAAATCATACGCCATCAAGTTGGTACGAACCAACTTTATCAAATGTGGTGCGTCAAAAATATAATAAATTTTATGACCATTAACAGTAAAATAAATTTTGTTTACGCAAATTTCTTTAGAAGCTTTTAACAAATCTGGTCCCATATCTGAAACGCACACTCTGATTTTTAATCCGATCTCAAAGAGTTTAATTATAAGTTTATCAATCCATATAGATATATTAGCATCGCTTGAACATTCCGATAATAACGCGTAGCCAATTGGCTGGCTCCATTTCACAAAAATACCTCTCATTATTACTACTAAGGCATATTTTGCTGGTGTCGGCGATTGAACGCCATCTACTTCGTGGAAGCCTATTAGTCTGTCGTTTTTTATATCATAAAAGACGTTCGTTTTTAAACTCATAGCGTCCATCACTAAAGTGCAATATTTTTCCCTCTCTGACATATTTTTTACTTTTAATTTTAGTGCTGTCATTAATTGTTCGTTTATTTGAGTAGTCATCGGAATGTATAACTTATTTAACGTGCTTCTACAGGGCAGACAAAGAGTTTTTTCTAATAAACGGTAAGCTTGTGGGCTGACGTAGTACAAGTTTAAGCAAAACATTTTGTAAGCGGTAGTGTATCTGTTTTGTGTTTCATTTTAAGTTTGTTTGAGCTTTAACAAGTTCGGCTAAGATAACAAACGATCACATAATTTATAAAACATATGTTGTGAAGAATTTGCTGATTCATTTGCTCGTAAACGCTTTTGACATTCTAATAACTCCGATTTTAGTTTCCTCTTGCGTGGAGTACTTGCAGAAAGACCAGCAGAAATTTGAGTTAGATTATCCGTGGTGTTAATATCCGTTTGGCATGATGAAGTGGCAATAGTTAAATCAATTTCATTTGACCCTGAACTAGTGGTTTCCGTTTGACTTGAATTATTATATGAAGTTTTTATTTCCACTTGTGTAGATTTGTCAACTTTTTTAAGATTTGGCAAATTTAAACTCGGCAAACAATTTTTTTTTAGTAATTTTCTAACGCTGTTTTTCATCATGTCTTCTGGGTGGAAATGGGCTTCACAAACAACATGCTTGGGTTGGGATTTATTTATCAAATCCTCGCGGTCAATTAAGCGCAGCCACTGAAGGCGTCTGAAATAAAAAGCACATTTAATATACATTAGGTATCTATAATAAAAAATGAATAAAGTGAATGAAATATTATCATTAAAAGAAATAAAAACAACATTAAAAACTTACGACTGTCTCTTAGACTATAAACGAATTTGTTGTTATGATTCGAACTTTGTTTTATATGTATTTGATTTACTATTAGTCAATAGGTACTCGTACATACTTATTTTGAATTACGATTTTCTGTGAGTAGGTAGGTACTTAGTTATATACCTACAATACTGAGAAATCGGCATAACTAAACGTAAACAAAGAAATAGCGGCAAACCAATTGCCTGATCAAAAGTACCTAATACATTCTAAAAGAAAAAAAATTCATTCTACCTAATTCTACATTCAATCATTCATTCTTTTAGTAGGAAATTAGGCCTACCTACCTACTTCCTGTGTGATAGAAAACTAATACAAACAAAAAATATATAAGTACGTAGGTCTCTCTCCTCTCTCGTAGATCTCATCATCAAGTAAAATTATATTATGCTAGAATAAGTGACTAACTTACCTTTCCTGTTCAATAGGTAATCTGAACAGAGACAGGTCTGGAATCGATGAACTATTAAGACACCCAAACACACAGCAATACGTTCTTCTGCGATTATCAGACATTTTGATGTATAAATCATTTAGCGGTGCCGAAAAGCCGTGACGCGCGCGAACCTTGTGCAGTGTTAGCCCCGACTGGCGCACTGAGAAACGGGTCGAGATTTTGTTAAAGTGTGCGTGCGTCGACACATAGATACAATAGCGCACACATACAAGACGCGCGCGGTGTGTTTGTATGAAGATAACCTACTTCTCTTCTTTATACTATGTTAGAACTTAAGGTGAAGGAAAACATCGGAAACCTGCATACGTCTGAGAAGAAATTCAAAGGCGATGTATAGTCGTGCTGGAGTAACGGCGATGGACTCGCCATCTGTCACGTTGGCACCTAATATACCTCTGGCGGAAAGTGGGTGTGTGGGTATTACCTATACACCTCTGCCTACCCCTTCGGGGACCCTTGTGGGAAGGCGTGGGGATATATTATATTATATTATAATTAATTATAAAATCTTAACCAAATAATAAATTAATTATCATTCCTTGTTCTTTCGTATATAAACATAATAAATATTCATATCCGAATGTAAAACAGGTGTTCATATATTTTTAGAAGGTTTTAATTACTGTGTGACCGGCGTAAATAAAACGCAGAATATTTTACATAAAATTAACATACTTTTAAACTTAATTGTCTAAGAATTAAATTTGTTTGCTACTAATGTGGAAAACTTATTGTTAAAAATACACTAGGCATAATGAAAATACACCACACGCACACATTGTGACATATGACTGTCAGTCAGACGTCAATCATTTGAGGTGATCTGGCGCTCAGACGGACAGGAATTATTTAATATTTTGACAGGCTAATTTGTAACATAGCGATCTGAAATGCAATAACATTCTAAAATATACTTAACTATTAGTTATTAAAACGTATTGTTTTCAGTATTTAATTGTGCCCCATATATACAGTTTACTTATAATAACAAAGCGCCGTTTGAATGAATGATTTATTGACATTCATAGACTATTCCTACTTACTCATAAATAATGAATAGAAAAAAGGTTATATTCGAACCAATCCT
Source organism: Drepana arcuata (assembly GCA_016069955.1). Taxonomy (NCBI): domain Eukaryota; kingdom Metazoa; phylum Arthropoda; class Insecta; order Lepidoptera; family Drepanidae; genus Drepana; species Drepana arcuata. The sequence goes on along the minus strand of JACCPG010010242.1, from coordinate 72,465 downwards.
ATTTCAATAATGGATACATTTGAAATTAATTCCTGCTCATTATTATTAGGTCGTATTATATATAGTAACTCTAATTGGATGTTAGCGACTAATAATGTTGGTTCTTGGTATATTTCTTGGTCTCTCGATGTAGGCCGTGGGGTTGTCGTGTGGTGGCCTTTGTAGACGACCCGGGGCGGGCGGGGGAGGAGGCCTGGCTTGCTCGATACTTATAATGCGCGGTGGCTTCGCCACAAAGTCTTGACGAGGCGGCATTTCTGGAAGCGAGAAAATGTTGTGTTAAATATACAATAAGTGCTAAAAGTACGCTTTTTGATCGCATTTGTTATTTTAACTTAGTTGTAGCCGCAATTTCACCGGTATAAAAATTGTTTACATTAGGTTTTTCTTTTTTTCTGTAATAAAAAATATATTATTATTATTATTATTAATTAAATATATGTGTTCTATTCTTCCAGCTTATTCCTTTCAGTAGTTTTTGCATAAGAGTGCAAAAACATCCCCACAAACCTTCGCGTTTATAATATCACAACTCTTCATCAATGCGAATGTATATTACGTTAATAATATAATTTATGTGAGCAAAATAACTCGCGAATTTTGAGATACGCCAGCTTTATGAAAAGATAAGATATAATATAGCTAGTGATAAATTCGTAGCACAAATCCTGTGAAAACAGGGCAATAAAATAGAGTTGTTTTGTAGCACACAAATTACATTAGTTAGCCTTAGAATACGAAAAATATATTACTACTCCAACTACCTGGATCAAATAGATCGGACTCTCAAGGACGGGAACGTTAAGAGTACTCGAAACCGACGAGCATTTATGAAGAGACTGATGAATGTGGACGAAGCGAAAGAGGTATGTAAGTCTAGAGAGAACTGGCGCTCTATACTCTCTGCCTACCCCGTTAGGGACTTGGCGTGATGATATGTATGTATGTAAAAATATATTAATTATCTGTTAATTGTAAATGTAAATTGATGATCGATTCTATATCTTTCTACGGATATGTTAAGGGGTCATACATTTTTAATAGTATTCTTTTTGTTCGGTTTGTTAATGTATATGGATCATATTTCAATTAAACCTGCCTACTGAAATTACACTTAATGACATTAGTGACACTTAAAGGTCATCTGCTTCTTTTAGGTTATGTCAATTGAACCATCAACTTTTTTTTTGTTTTTTTTTGTATGGTGTCTCGTAGCGTGAGTTCCGGGAACTTTTGCTACTTAACCGGACAAAGGCGAGACCTAGGCCTCCAGCCAGGCACTTTAGTACTAAGCAACACAGCTAAGGGCACCCTCTGTGGGGTACGGACCTCGGCTTAGGGCGTTGCTGGTTCGCGAGCAAGGGAGCTGGGCTGGTCTGGTACCATCACCATCTCATGTCTTGAATTATATCAATGCTTTAGAAATTTTACGTTATGGTCGTAAACGAGTTAATTCACACTGAACTATTTCTCTTGTCATTGCTTTTATTCAAGGTCCTTCTCATTTATGAAATAGGAATAAAGATTGTTAATGGCTAACATTAAATGGCGAGCTTTTGATTTATTTTCGCAATGTGTGCGTTATTACTACATAATAGTCTTCTTGAGAACATAGATATATTATTAAATTTGTTTTTTTTAAATACTTTATTGTATCCTCGTCGTTACTATATAGCACATGGGCAGATACAAAACCATTATAATTTACCAAAAGTTGTTGCCAGTTAATGGGTATATAATATAATAATAATATACCCTCACGCCTTCCCGCAAGAGTCCCGAAGGGGTAGGCAGAGGTGTATAGGTAATACCCACACACCCACTTTCCGCCAGAGGTATATTAGGTGCCAACGTGACAGATGGCGAGTCCATCGCCGTTACTCAAGCACGACTATACATACGTCATTGAATTTCTTCTCAGACGTCTCTCGATGTTTTTCTTCACCGTAGGAAAGCTCGTGTTGTGACTAATCACTGTACTTAAGTTGCACTCTGTTATTAATGATTTTATTGTTTTTAGTCATTATATAGGTACGTCAAGTAGAATGGAGAATTGTTTAATGTTCATAACACAGTACCGGTGTGTCTATGGCTTATCAATTTGTGAAAGAAAACTATTATATAAATATAAAATATAATTTCTAATTATCAGCATTAATTATACATTAGCAAAAGTGTGTGCAAGAAGAGGCAGAGGAAGGCCACGTTCCAACTACCTGGATCAAATAGATCGGACTCTGAAGGACGGGAACGTTAAGAGTACTCGAAACCGACGAGCATGTATGAAGAGACTGATGAATGTGGACGAAGCGAAAGAGGTATGTAAGTCTAGAGAGAACTGGCGCTCTATACTCTCTGCCTACCCCTTTAGGGACTTGGCGTGATGATATGATGATGAATTATACATTAAGCTGGCTATATAGTTACAGTAATCGAAAATAGCATGAGAAAACCGCTTGTCAATATAGAATAACAGTAAGGTCGAACAAAGCGACACAAGCTTGCGCTGGCTCCAATGTTCGCTGTGAAAATTTATTTTGCATTGTTTCGCTCGTGCGGTTTTCTCTCTCAGAAACATCTCTTTGTCATAAACGGAGAGGGGTACTAAGAAGCTCATTGTATATGTTGTACAGTTACCAGGTGGTGCGAGAAGAATAAATGAACCAAACAAAACAGCTGACAGCCTTTTTTAACGCCCCCAAACAAATATAATGTGACCTCATTGATGATACAGCTGATTATATGTATGGTATTTTTTAATGCTTGTATAAGTCTAGATATACATATAGAGATATACATATAGATATCAAATATATATATATATATATACATATTTGATAGAGAATATATGATTTTGTTCGTTGATTTATATTTATAAACATAAATCAACCTATACATATATCATCTGTGATAAAAATTACAAGTGCTGTGGAACCAGGGCTCACGTAGACAGAGAAAACTTCAACGAGGGATGATCAGCTCATTGCGACATAACAGATAGCTGGCAAGGGGATTCAAACCGTTGTAGTGTAATTTTGTGTACGTGCCGTCATATTGGGAAACTATGTTGTAGAACTAGGTTTTGTAACGACAAGGTTATTATCATCTCGTACTAAGTGAATGCATGTGTCGCATGTTTAGAACATTATATTTAAAGAAGCCCAAGTTTACCAGTAGTTCACTAAGGTGCAATCATCATTTACTATGCTCAGGTATCACGATAACCACATTTGTAATGATATTAAAAAGTTGGATAAGCCAGCAATAAATCCAAATTTGAAAAGCTACTATTTCGACCAGAAATAACAGTAACGGTAGATAGATATACTTATTTTAATGTATTACCTACCAATACATCACGTGTTTATTCAAACTACGAGTTGATTAGTTACCACGGCTTACCTGTCTGACGTTGAAGGTGGAGAATCTTTTGGCCTTGCACAAAAAAAACTTTAGGTACTTATTTGTTACGGTACAAATGCACCATAGACTAAAATAACAAAAAAACTATTTACGAATTTTAAATAAATTAAAAAACACAATATCTGTCCTCTGTTTGTAGTTGCGTGGGGCGTTATTATGAAAACATGTTTTAGCGAACGAGTTTATCTCAAGTGATAGATATGATATCTGCACTATCTGAAGATTATTGTACCTTTTGTTATTATAACGTGTAACAGCATATTTGTTTTACCCGCTTATTATAAATAAGTAATCAGAACTAAATATTGTTTTCTATGCCACCTATTTTCGTTTTAAATGAATTTTTATCTTATTAAATAAGACCCATCTTTTGGAAATAAGTTTCCCATTAATCCAATAGAATAAAATATTCGATGAAATGTTAGATATTATGTATACGTAAAATATTAAATCTGAGACCACGGTTTTTTAACCAGCTTGTTTGTGTTGTTAGACGGAAAGACCATGCAAGAAATTATCCGGTTTTCTATCACATAGTTTGCACCAAAACACAAATAATTTGATTGTTACAGTCCAGTATGCATTGCTATCCTTTACAACGTGTTCCTCTGTAAGGTGTAAATTTTAAAATAATATCTATTTTTCATAATTCAAACCTGCCAATAGAGCCCTCTAGCGATCGTCAAAGAAACATCATCAAACATATGTCCAATACTTAATACGTTATGGATATTTAGAAAAACAATGCCAGTAAAATTTTACAAAGGTTCCAATTATATTTTAATCCGAATTGTTCTCTTCCAATAATAATAAAAAATTTGACTCTCATAGCCTGTTTTTACTCTATATAATTTTGCCGGTCAAAACTGTCAGTGTCATTCACTCAGTGGGTATGTATGTACTACCTACATGGTGATGCCAGTTTGGGGGGAGTTCCCCCAAAATGGAGGGTTTTATAACATTGGGGTACAGCATTTTTAGGGGGATGTTTGGAGGGAAAAAATTGGGATTGGTGGGATCTGAGAAAAGTCGTGATGATAACCCAATGAAGAGTTCTGGGTTGAAGCTTATAATATCAAAAATGCTGCTGGCGACAGAGCTTATATGGTCATGTTAGCTAGTTGGCTGTAGCTATTATGTCAAATCAAATCAAATCAAATATATTTATTGCATGTAAAAATAACCTAAAACACAGACATCATTTTTTTTTGACATTTTCGAACTCAGTTGTTGAAAGAGCACTCAGGTGCCATCAAAGATAAATTAAGAAATAGGGTAGCTATCCGCACTGCCGAATCCATTTTAAGAATATGGTATACATTACTGAATGGATAACTCTGAGAAAATGTACGGGATTACAGACAATGGATGTGAAGATGTAGTAATGAAAGCGATTGCTGAAATAGTATAAAATAAGTTGTAATTCATTCAATTAATAACATCATCAGCCAGGTGGAATTCTATTTAATTAATAAATATTCTACATGTTGTGGGGGGTTTTTTTTTCTATAAGCCTGAGTTTTGGGGGATTTTGGGTAAAAGTTGAGGAGAATGCGAAACCATAATCTGGCATCACTTTACCTAAATGTTGTGTGACATTTGTTTGCTTGTCATTGTCATGGATCGATCGAGCATGTATTAATCTGGATCGTTCTGGAATTAATTAATCTATACACATTGCATTACAAAACAGTACAAAGTAAACTGTGCGTCAAGTTTGGACTGTGAGCAAGTGTTAATCGTACTGAATTTAAATCGAAGGTCATAGTTTAACCCACCATGGGGTCAAATAATCCTGGTTATGTACCTGGATTCAGTTTCACAGTTAATACAGGAGAAGCTCACGCTACTTCATCCAGGATCCTTGGCCCGCCACGCCACATACAACCGCAGCCTAGACAGCCGAGAAATCTACAGGTAAATAGTTTTAAATCATTCAGACACTATAGACAGACTCCTGCAGCCACTTTTGGTATAAAAAGAGTAGTACTTAGTACTAGTAGCTACTGACCTGGCACTATTAAAAACTAGGGCATGCTGGATTGTTGGATTGTTTAGAAAAATAGGAATTTGTAAAAATAAAACATGTATTGCACATAAGTGACAAGTAAGTATATTTAAAAAAGCAACCGATGTACATGCTATTGTGATAAGTTTTGAGGTGCTACTGATGCCAGTGTGCAAGTGCGAAATAAGTGTATGGTTGAGGGAGGCCTAAGTGGAGGTTACCGGATTATTTAATGTACCGGTCTACTCGTGTCGGATTAGGAAGACTACTGTAGATATATACTGACACATGTGGTGTTTGCCTTTAATTGTATTTAAGTGATTGTAAAACTAGACAGTGTTACAATCACTTAAAATCAATTCACTTGGGTAAACAATTATTAATGAACCCTATGGCTACTTTCTAACCTTAAAAATAACAAATAAATGCAATTGTTAGCCTCAAATAATTGATTGGTCACAATCATCCCAGTTCTACACCAGTGTTCTTGGTCTTGCAATCCTGAAGCTTAAATCCACATACGATAAATTTTTCAGGGGCTTTTACGTTTCGCAATGGAAGCAACAAAAGCTGAAGACGCACCCGGGAGCTCAGATTTCACGCCCATGGATGAAGAGGTAGCTATGTTGTATTATTACATCAAGAGTAGCACCTATCAATAGAGAAATTGAGAAGCATGTGTGAAATAATAACTCATTTCATCAAAACCATCACATAATGCACAAAATATGATAGTTTGTTTCCTCTGTAGCGCCGCAAATTTCTGGAACAAGCCCTGAGAAGCCTGACTGTGGATATGGCCCAAGTTCTTGATATATCCATTAAGAGACTCACCAACGTGGAACAAATGAAGTGCATTCAGTTGGGCGACCCACTGCCCGTAGAAGTGGATGCTGCCTTCTCCACCCTTCTGGAGTACATTGATGACATTGATATTGCTAACGGTACTCTTGCCTAAATATCTTAGAACCTTCATGTTAGGCGAGAGAATTGCTTTTCACATAGCAGTGGACTCCCATTAAATTGAGAAACAAAATGCAGTAATAACACCAGCTAGACACCTATTTAAGTATCAAAGTGACAGATGGCAAGCAAGCAGGACATGTTCCTTCAGCATTGACCTCATACTGTGTCAAATCACTACTTCAGTTTTGTAAATATTATTATTTATAATTCAGAAATACATGTAGATGCTAAGCTTTCTTTTTTTACAACATGAGTGGCAAACAAGCATACCACCCTCCAGATGGAAAAAGGTTACCGCAGCCTAATTACGCTTACAATACCGAAGTATCACTTGCGCGTTGCCACTCTGTGTTCCGAGAGTTATACTGTGTGTAATATAACAATCCTCCCCCCTCCCCAAGGAGCTCATTACTGGAAACCTTATTCACCGCGTAGGAACACAACATAAATAATTGTGCTATTTGGCTAAGCTAGAGCAAATAGCTTTATCTGGACCTAATAAATGTATAATATTTACAGATTTCTACAAAATGGGGGGTTTCGCAATTTTCCCCATATGCTACAGCAGTGAGAATGAGCTGGTGAGAGCCCGGGCAAGCAGTATACTGGCAGAGCTGTGCCAGAACAACCCGTATTGCCAGGCCAAGGCCCTGGAGTGTGGACTGCTTGGGATTCTCCTTAACTTGCTGCCCTCTGAGAGGGGGGTAGCCTTGACCAAGTGCCTCTATGCTATCTCATGTGAGTACTCTTCTAACATTATAATAATAATAATATAACAGTACTGTACTGTAGTTAAGAACCGAAAAACTCATTGGAAAAGTAGGAATTCTATATATATATATATATACTACTTTGTTTTGTACTTACATTATGTGTAGTTTTCTTTTTTATACAACAGTGGCAAACAAGCATACGGCCCACCCGGAAAACGGTTACCGGGTTGTTATACTGTGTTGGCAGCGTAATGGGACTAATCTTCTGCTACCAACACAATATAACAATCCTCACCCCTCCCCAAGGAGCTCATTACTGGAAACCTTATTCACCGCGTAGGAACACAACACAACACTTTTTTTTTATTGTTATTTGGCTACGGACTTCTATAAGGTGGAGGTCTTGTCCCAGTCAGGCAGCTCCAAATTCGAACGGGAAATCTGTTAGTTGCCCTACCTCTCTTAAATGTATGTGTGTATACTCCTGCGTGTTGGTTCGCTTCTCAATTTGGGTGGAATTGTTCCAAGTATAAATGAAATAAACAGATAAAAATTACATCACGGCGAGTTTCCCCACGGGGAGGTGGAAAGGGTAGAGCGACAGTTCTCTCGACTTAAAGACCTATTGATTTCAATATATTATGTATGATTAGTCACACCACGAGCTTTACGGTGAAGGAAAACACCGAGAGGAAACCTGCATACGCCTGAGAAGCAATTCAAAGGCGTATGTATAGACGTGTTTGAGTAACAGCGATGGACTCGCCATCTGTCACGTTGGCATCTAAAAAATATATTAGAAAGTGCCTGCCTACCCCTTCGGGGACCCTTGTGGGAAGGCGTGAGGATATATTATTGTATTATGTCTCAGGCTGTACACGCGAGTTCGAGCCGGCTTGCAAGGAGCTCTGCACTCAGGGAGGATGCGAAGTGTTGGCCAACATGCTCAAGGCACCGGAGGTTCCTGCTAGGACCAAGGCCGCTTTCCTGGTGCGCTACTTCGTCCAACACTATCCTGAGGCTAGAGGTGAGCATGACGGTTTGACCAGCTGCTGCCAATGTGGCAGATGACGAGTCTCACACCCTCTGAGTCTGTACATCTTTACGCCGGCCCACGAGTTGGTTGCATGAATATTTATCAGATAGAATTGGATGCAAAATGGGAGAGAGAATATGGTCTACATTAAGACAGGATAATGAGTGTGAGAGAGAGAGAGTTTGAAAATGAGTATGTATTTCCCAGAACTAGATGTGCCCGCGACTGCGTCCGCGTGGAATTTAACAAAAAGATTTTATTCAGTTTCTAAAATAAAATAGCTTAAGTTACTCCTTTTTACATCAGCTATCTGCCAGAAAAAATCCCGTCAAAATCTGTCCAGCCGTTGTAGAGATTAGCCGGAACAAACAGAGAGACAAAATATATGTATTGATTGATTGTACAACAATTGTGTTTCCAGAACAATTTATCGAGCAAAACGTCGTGAAGATCATAGCTGATCAGATCAAGCTTGGGCGTGACGACACCACGGAGCACTTGCTCAGTATCCTCTCCTCATTGCTGAGTGAAGCGGACCCCACAGTCCTCGCCCAGTGCAGGAACCCTCAGATCAACCTGAAGACACTGTTGGAAACACACTTGGAGCACCCGGACTTAATCTCAGACCGGTTTATTGAGGAAAAAGAGTATTGTCAGGATATCTTGATGAAGGTTTTCGATAATTACACCCCTGTTGAAGACGCTGACGAAGAAGTTGACAGATAGATTCCATTAATGTGGTCTATTCTTCATCATATCATCACGTCGAGGCGCACGGTAGGCAGAGAGAGTAGACCGGTTCTCTCTAACAGAACTCATCCATATTCGTCAGTGTTTTCACGCATTGCATTGCATCTAGGCAGTTGTAAAGCGGTCTTCTCCTGCCACTCTTCTCAGAAGAAATGTAAACTAAACCATGTATAAGCTAATAACTATTTCACTTGTTGTGATCTCAAACTGCCAACAAATTGATAATCTCATAACGCCATTTATATCTTTGCTTTTTTGCGGAAGGTTTCATTGTATGATGTAAGAGTATTGTCCTACTAATATTATGAATTCGATTCAATGTTTGTGAGGTTGTTTGGTACGCGTCAGGACGGCTGAACGGAATTGGATGAAATTTGGCGCAGAGATAGATTATTACATAGATTAATACAGCCGATTTGATATAAGAATGAGAGGGACAAAATTGTATTGCGTGTCGGGTGTCAGTTGGTGTGTGTTCTATTGGACAGGTGTTGCTATTGTAACTGCGCCTTTTTTATATTATTAAAGATAATATTGACTAGCCGTCTGGCCATGTCTTCTGTTCTAATTATAAAACCGTGGGTTCCATTCTCGCCGGTGACAAATATATGTGCGATGCGCAAAAAAATTTGTTTTCGTGTTGAATAAAGAAAATCGTTCTCTCTTTCAATTTTTTTTAAAATATATTTTTATGCCGACCCCTAAAGGGTCCCCGAAGGTCTTTTCGCCAGAGATATATTTTAGGCGCCCACGAGACAGATGGCGTGACCATCGCCATTTCACGGGCACGACATAGGTCTTTGATTTTTTTTAAACATATGCAGGTTACCTCGATGTTTACCTTCACCGTAAAGGTTCTGGATGTGACTAATCACTGTGCCCAAGTCCAGAGAAACTCTTGCTGCAAATCGAACGATCTTGCCGCGTATGCCATGTGTATGCTTTTTATAAATTAAAATTAATTTGTTAACTTAAATTTAATTGCTCGAATTACAAGTCTGCCTCAAGGTGTACTTAAGCTTTCGATGTATATATTTTATAGTTATAAAAAGCTAAGTTAACGGAATTCCGATGAGCAAAAGTTGCGACAAACGCTAAAAGTCGAGCTTAAACGTGCACATTTTTGTTTGCTTTGCTCATTCCTGGTTCCATGTCGATTCCATGATTTTTTCAAAAATAATAGAGAAAAACCGTATCAATATAATATCAACTGAATTGTTCAGTGGCTAATGACATGCCAGCAACAACATTTGCGATTAGTGACGTCACACTGAAGGGTGCTGTCTGCTTACTGTCACGTGACGTACACGTTCTGCCAAATTTGTTTAATAATAATAATAATATATATATTTTTTAATTAACATGCATTTTTGGTTGAGATAACCAAAAATTCATGTTAATTAAATATCGTAATCATTACGAACTCCAATTTGTCTAATTTATTCTTAGAGGGCATAACCCTATTGCATTTTTGTTCACACAGAGTGGGAAATCTGTGTCATATTATAATATATGTATCATATATCATATTGAATTAATTAATAATTGTGTACTACTATAAATCTAGGTATAAGAACTTTTGAGCATTAAACTGTCTAAATCTATACATATAATAAATCTGTAGAAAAATCGTTTTTGTACATCGAATATATTTCAAAAAAAAATTGCTAGGGTGTTTAAGGATAACCAACAGAACCCATTTCCAGCATTTTTGGAATTTTTGTCTGTTTGTCTGTTTGTCTGTTTGTCTGCAAGCATGTTCACGTATCACGTAAAATATACGAAACCAATGTAGATAACTTTTATGCGTAATAATTGTTCGCAGCTAGAGGTATTACTTAGTTTTTGTTTCATCGCAATCGGTTCACTCTATCAAGAGATATTAGATAATATGTATTAAACATTTCTCACGCACGCAATTCAGTTACTTGAAACACCAAAATAGAACGAAAGTTGACTTTCATATTCGATAGATGGCGTTGTGAGTTCCGAATTGTTTAGAAATAAGGTGTTGGTTGTTTGGAATTTTTATACATAGGTTTGGTCATTATTTTGAAGTAACGAAATTGAATCGAGTAGGTAGATATAATTTCTTCGTAGTTAGAAAAGTGTCATTCGTTCGAAAGTTTGTGATTTCGACCCGTTTTTATCGCAACACAACACGTACAAATGATTTGAATTGTTGTATTTTTAAATTTGTATATAAATAGGTGTTCGGTAATTTCTATGGTGTCGGTTTTCACCCGACAGTTTTGATTGAATTTATTTGATTTATTATAGGTTTGATATTTATGTAAGGATCGTAGCAAATGGAAAGAAGTGATCTCTGCCTACCCCTACGGGAAAGAGGCGTAATTATATATGTATGTATGTATATTGATATTTCCCTTGAAAATACATTCTATAAAAAAAAATACTTTCGCCGCGTAGCCGGAATGCGAAAAGGATGAGACTAAGTAGGTCTCCGGAATCAGAAGAAGCGCGGTATTGGATGACCGGCACGGTGCTTTACCAGGCACTCTGAATTCACGTGAATTTGAAATATTCACGGAAAGGGAATCGCGCTTAAGTTCGCAAAGAACTCTGACCGCGACTTTGCGCTCCCAGGAGAGCATCGAGGAACGCGAAGTGCGTCTATCAGCTGATCGAGAGCGTTGCGCCCTCTCAAGCGAGAATTGGTCTCTGTTGCCCATAGAAGATATAGTTATGAGTAGAAGAATAAACCCGCTCACTCAGTACGTCTTGCAAACATCGACAGTTGGTGGGGAACAAATTAAAAGAGAGTCAAGCAAATCAGAGCACGTGAATGAATTTTTACATCTAGGAAGCATGTTCACACGAGGTGGAAAGTATGAAAAAGATATTGAAAGAGGGATAACTGCCGGTAATAAGGTGAATGGGGCCATGTCGGCGTTGATGGGCAGTAAAAGTCTGAGTAAGAATGCTCGAGTTGCTGTCCACAAAGCGAAATTGGTGCCTTTTTTATTCTATGGCAGCGAATCCTGGGTATGTCAAGGAAGTATGAAAATAGCTTAAATGCAGTTGAGGTGCGACCTCTTCGAAAAATGTGCGGAGTAACTATCCTAAATCGAATCTGTAATGAAAAGATTCGCAAATCAACTGGCGTGAATGAGGGCGTGATTGTAAAGATGAAGAAAGACATGTTATGTTGGTTTGGACATATAGAAGGGATGAGTAAAGAAAGATTGACGAAACAGATACACCTACAAAGCAAAAGTGTGTGCAAGAAGAGGTATAGGAAGATCACGTTTCAACTACCTATATGAAATTAATCTGACGCTCAAGGGCGGGAACGTCAAGAATACTCGAAACCGACGGGCATGTACGAAGAGACTGATGAATGTGGACGAAGCGAAAGAGGTCTAGAGAGAACTGGCACTCTATACCCTCTGCCTACTCCGTCAGGGACTCGACGTGATCGTATGTGTGTATGTAAAAGAGAATATGCGTCAGAAATAAATTACGATCCAAAAAGTTTGAAGAAACACTGCAAAACGTCTGATCAAATTTAACGCCAGTACAGCGTCAAATATTTGATAGAGTGTGATGTAGTGTACAAAATACACTGAGAGAAATACTGTTTTTAGATGCACCCGATGGAACTCAGAAAACTTTTTGAGAAAAATTTAAATAACATTGGCTAACCAAAATTCGAATTAGGAGGCAAAATAAAATTGCTATTGGCGCTGTCTCCTCGGGAATAACAGCAACATTATCTGGAAGATAAATCTTCACATACAACGTTTAAAAAACCCATCGATTTGGAGCACCCAGAAAGCCCCGTTTGCGACGTGTCTCTATCGCAATAGTGATAAAGCCAGGGTTTTATGCGATTGCTTACTTATAATTTGGGACGAGATTACGATGGCAAACCGCAAAGCTGTGGAAGCCATACATATAGAAAAATTATCGGCCAATGGGAGGTGCTAGGGTGCTTTTCTGTAGTGACTTCAGGCAGACACTCCTTATAACCCGAGGATCGAGAGCTGGTAGGTGCCTGTCTAAAGTCTAAGTATTTTATGGCGTAGTGTTTTATCGACTCATTTGAACTTTCATATGCGAGCCCATTTAGAGGCACCCTAAACGCGCAGAATTTCACAAATTTCTGCAATGCCATCTGATGACGGTACATATCCCATACAAGCAGGTGGTAAAATAATTTCACAAATTTCTGCAATGCCCTCTGATGACGGTACATATACCATTCAAGCAGGTGGTAAAATAATTTCACAAATTTCTGCAATGCCATCTGATGACGGTACATATCCCATACAAGCAGGTGGTAAAATAATTTCACAAATTTCTGCAATGCCATCTGATGACGGTACATATCCCATACAAGCAGGTGGTAAAATAATTTCACAAATTTCTGCAATGCCATCTGATGACGGTACATATCCCATACAAGCAGGTGGTAAAATAACTTCACAAATTTCTGCAATGCCATCTGATGACGGTACATATCCCATACAAGCAGGTGGTAAAATAATTTTAGTCGAGAGCCTCTATTGTTCTGTTGCCTCACAGCTGGAGCTCATTTCCTCTATATTTGGGGAGCCCACAGAGATCACAAACCCCTCAAAATTCCCAGTTGGCCTCCGTTACGCTATGACTATTAACAAAGTCTAAGGGCAAACATTATCCGTTGCGGGGTTAGACCTCACTCATCATTGCTTTTCAAATTAAATTTTTTATCGTGTTAGAACAACCCAAACAACCTTTTTATATATGCTAACATAGTACATGAGAAGCATTAACATAATCAAGTGCCATTAAATAAAGTATTTATGTGCTTTATTCGCAAATTCTTTATTGGTTCGTAGCTTGCATTACCCCCTTCTTATTGAACGAAACGTGTATATAGCACTATTATATAAGCGACGCATTTTAGTTTTCGACAACCACGCGAACGAAGTCGCGGGTACAGCTAGTATACAAATATAAATATATATTTTTTTCCAAACAAATTCAACCATAATCGGACACAAAATTAAGCAACAACACGGTTTTAAGTGACGTACATTATTCTTTGGCGCAATATAAAAAAATCAAGAAATCAGAAACTGTCAATATTTTAAAATATGTTAACATGATATTTTACCGATGCATAGATCATTGACCCCTATGGTGGTACCATAAACAGCATGAAGAAAATATTTAATATGTTGAAATGAGCAACGTACAAACTTAGGCCTTTATAATATTAGAACATCGAATTATTTGGAATTTTTGTAATGACAGGATTGATTTTTTCAAACATGTGTCAAAATGAATTAAAAGCACTAAGGAGTATTGATATCATTTTGATGCAAATCTGAATTACCACAAAAAATGAGGCAAATTTAAAAATAAAATGTAGGGATAAAAAGTAGCTTATGTCCTATTCCTAGGTATAAGCCATCACGATTTTTAGCCAAATCGGTTCAGCCGTTTTGCCGTGAAAGAACCGCAAACATCCAAACTTACAAACTTTCACATTTATAATATTAGTAGTAATTTTTCATTAATATTAACCTAATTTGTATTTCTATGGATAAAAACTTCGCAGTGTTAATTGTTTTGTTTTTTTTTATTATTTTATAAAATCCGTCTTCAGGTCGCCACTGAACAGGGCCTCGCGAAATCTGTCTTGCCCTCATCAAATTTAGGTCTTGCCCCGCCACTGTTCATACTAACTTGGTTGCCGGTTTCTTGTAGTGTTTACTTCATGGAACGCAAAATTAAATAAACTAACTATATAAACTACGCATGAATTTACTATATTTGTAATTTAGTTGTGCTCACTCTGTTATAAAACTAAAACTTCAAATAGAACCAACGGCCAAGGATATACATTTAATTATTTATTCACTTTTATATCGGTTTTCTAGTGGTAAATATTTATCTAAACACAACATACGATACGAATTTCTAATATTTTCATTTATTGCCTATTTTATATATACAAAATCTTCTACATAATATATCCTTGAAATCGATATTTTTTAAATTAGCTACATACATTGTATCTATAATTCTATATTTTATATTTATACACTACACTTACAATGTTAACAATTGTTGCCATCACTATAAATCAAAGACTACTATTTAACACTTGAAAACTACTATGTGTTCAATAGCCTATTCTGGAAAGGCCTCGAACGCCCACGGATAGCCCCCATCACCCTCTTCGGCAAACCCATTCCATGGGAAGAAAAAGCCAAATACCTGGGTGTGATCCTCGATCAACGCCTTTCTTTCCGTCACCACGTAAAGGCGGTACGCGCGCGAGCCGCCTTCGCGCTCGGTGGACTTCACAGCATGTTGAATGCACGAAGTAAACTCTCATTGAAATCCAAGGTGAGGATTTACACGACGTGCATTCGACCAATCATGACATATGCGGGTGTAGTGTTCGCACACACCAGCAAGTCAACACTCAACCCCCTGCAAGTGCTCCAAAGCCGGTTTCTCCGGAGAGCCACAGGTGCCCCGTGGTACATGCGTAATAGTCAACTCCACGTTGACCTCAAAGTCCCCACTATAAAACAGTTTTTGAAAAAACTAGCAAAACGTCATTTCGATTCTGCTGTAAACCACCCCAACCCCCTCGTCGTATCGGCCGCCCGATACACTCCTTCCCTTATCTCGAAGATAAGGCGTCCAAAACATGCCGTCATCGAACCGAATGACGACATAACGGTCCTCCAGGACGCCCGACAAAAACATACCAACACTACACAAAACCGACCACTGTTCCGTCCTCGCCGGCGAGGCTCGACGCGAATAAGCCGTAATGTTCCCCCCCGACCCCCGCCGCAAACGCCGGCCCGCGCCGAGCCAGACGCGCAAATGCCACCCCAAATAATATTTAAATAAAATTACCAGTCCAGCCCAGCTCCCTTGCTCGCGATCCAGCAACGCCCTAAGCCGAGGTTCGTACCCCACAGGGGGTGCCCTTAGCTGTGTTGCTTAGAAATAAAGTGCCTGGCTGGAGGCCTAGGTCTCGCCATTGACCGGTTAAGTAGCAAAAGTTCCCGGAACTCACGCTACGAGAGACAATTTAAAAAAAAAAAAAAAAAAAAAAAATATGTGTTCAATAGCACTATCTCTATTTCTATTGTATTGACTATTTACTTCTTACAATAATGGAAATTGGGAATTGAGTTGAGACGAGACTGACTGATCTGGAGTTGGATAAATATTTTGTTGTTGGATAAGTGGTTGTTTGTATTACTTGTGTTGTAGGTCGAATCAGGCCGAATGATCAATGCATCCATGAAGGTTATTTTCGGTCAGCGTACTCGGCATAGTTTGTTTATTGACAAAAGGGCGTGAAAACATCGTTACAAGTACTAGTTACAAGCATACAATTTACTGTTCACCATATTTATTTATCGAAATGTCTCACAACAAAGAAGATATGAAAATGCACTGGAAAAAAATAAACTATGCCTTCCCTATACTGAACGATGCAGTTTTCACTGAATGTTCGAATGCAGAATACGAAGGAATTCAGCAAATTATTATTGGCTTGAATTTGCAGATAAAGCTACGCGATCTTGTTTTGGTCCAAATTGAGAAGTACCTTCGGCACCATGTAGCCCCATCGTTTTGGTCCAAGTTTATTAAAGTGGAAGAAGCGGTGAAAGGATTCCAATTATTCAAATCTGCTGTTAATGACCTGTATGACTCGGTCTCTAGTCTCTCTCCAACGCTGCGTAGGCTAACCACGCTGAACAAGAGCTGTAATGACAACAAACCTATTTATGGCGAAAGGGAAGTTTTACCTGGGTTCAAGCAATTAGTGCGAGCCACATTGCTGTCTCAACTGCCCCTAGACTTCCAAGTCATTATCAACTACTTCTATAAAGTTTCATTTAATGTTTTTGATAATGAATATGAGAATTCTGACATGGGTGAGGACATAATGTGCTCAGGGTGTATGAATGAATACTCAGATTGTAACTGTGCTTATATTGTAAAAGTATTTCATGAGACTAATAGGAAACTTATGGATTTGCAGTTACTGGAGAGGTTGACGGGTCAAGTACTTACAAGCTTTATTCAACTGAGGATTAGATATCATATACATAAGCACTGTACAGGAACATTTGATGTCTCACATATAGCTTCTCTGGAAACTTGGCTGGACACAACTGTCATGTCATGGTTGATAAGAATTTATTGTGCTGGTTCATCCAAACCACCGCCTGATGATAAGCATGTTCAAAATGCTATATCTAAATTCAAACAAAAGCTTACTTATTACTTATACCACAGTTATACAAGGCTAAGGATAGATCAATTGTTCAATATTATAATTGTATATCCTGATTCACAGCCCGCTGTGGATGATATAAAACTATGTTTAGACAAAACAGACTTGCGAGCCTCATTATGTAAAAAGTTGCAATATGCACTTGAAACTAGGTTACTGCATCCAGGCGTGAACACACCAGATATATTGACTGCATATGTATCCACAATCCGAGCCTTGAGACACTTGGACCCATCAGGGGTTATATTAGAGACTGTAACTATGCCCGTCCGTAACTATTTGAGGAATAGAGAGGATACAGTGAGAAGTGTTGTGAGCAGTTTAACAGAAGAAGGTGCAGACAGTGAGTTGGCAGAAGAATTGGTCAAGTTTGCAGCAGAAAGCGATTCTGATATTGACAAAGATTTTGCATGGGATGAGTGGAATCCAGACCCAGTTGATGCAGATCCCAAAATTAACTCCAGTGATCGCAGAGCTAGTGACATAATATCAATGTTAGTTAATGTCTATGGCAGCAAGGAATTATTTGTTAATGAGTACAGGACTCTGCTGGCCGATCGATTATTAGCACAGAGTGTTATAAATACCGAAAAGGAAATAAGATACTTGGAACTACTGAAATTGAGGTTTGGAGAGTCACAATTACATTTTTGTGAAGTCATGTTAAAAGATATCTCAGATTCTAAAAGAATAAATGCATTGATACACCAGGATAAGACTTTTGAGGTGTTGAATAATAAATTCACATCAAATGCTATGATATTGTCAGCACAATTCTGGCCACCCTTTAAAGATGAAAGCTTAGAATTGCCTGAAGAAATAAAGCACCATCTTGAAGCCTATACTAAAGCATTTGAGGCCTTAAAAGGCAACAGAACTTTGTGTTGGAAACCACATCTTGGCAATGTGAACATTGAAATAGAAATAGGAGAAAAGAAGCTAGATTTGACAGTATCACCTTTCAATGCAACATTGATCATGCATTTCCAAGACAAACCAGAATGGTCAATTGATGACTTACATCAGGTTATGAAGGTGCCAGTTACAATATTAAGACGAAAGATCACATATTGGCAGTCCATGGGTTTGATCATAGAGAAGAATGCAGATTACTTTGTCTTAGTGGATGGTTCAGATGGTAACAAGGGACATGTGTCTGCGAACCAAGTTCAGGAGATGATTTGTGAAGATGACGAGAGTGAGAGTGTGATGGCATCTGCCCATGATCAGCGTGAAGGGGAGCTCCAAGTGTTCTGGTCTTACATTGTTGGCATGTTGACAAACCTGGACTCGCTGCCTCTGGATCGAATACATCAGATGTTGAAAATGTTTGCTTCACAAGCACCAGGAACGGAATGCAGCCTTCAAGAATTGCGACAATTCCTGGACACCAAAGTGAGAACCCATCTTCTTGTACTACAGGGTGGGATGTATAAGTTACCAAAGTCTTGAAATACAATGAACCCCTAATTAGGGCTAATGTGTATATGTGGTTGTTAGAGATGTGTATAGTGTTAATAATCTAAGCAACTTAAATCATGCCTAAACACTGCATCAATCTTTTATCCATATCACTATAATATGAAGGGCTTAGCCAAAATTAAAAAATAAATAGTTTAACAAAACTTTATTTTTACTTTTTAAATATAAAATTTTGGTTACATTACATAATGTCTGTGGGTTAATATCCGGATTACTTATTTAATAACAGTGACAATTCTCGAAGCTAAAATTTCAAATCAATAAAATACAGTAATAAATTAGTTGAAATAAATAGTATAATACCACCACATTGTTTATTAAAAAAAAGAATAACAATCTAATACTTGTGTTTTCAATATATAATCTTGTGTCAGTCTTAATAACTATAAAATACTGTTTAAAATTAAAAAGTGGAAATTAACCATGTAATTATTAATATTAACATCATGGCCTTGTTCACCGCACCCTAATATAATTCTATGTTATATTTGGTTGTTAATGAAATGTAAGGGTAAACAAAACCCAGGCTTACCAATTAAGTATTGTAATTTACCTAAGCTTATTATTTCTTACACAGAGGTAGTGGAGGTGATCCTCGCAATAAATGATAAAGCTAAGAGATACTTGAATAATACAGATTCATTAAAACACACTAGAATGGAATGCATTAGTTATTAGTTGATGCAACTGTAAATATGTATAAATATAAATGCAAAATAAAAAATATTAAATAAACATTATATTACTATCTTTTTATAATCTCAGAAATTATTAAGTCCACTTGTAAATACTGAAATGTTGCTGATCGGGCCACTATTACCCACAAACATACAATACCACATGGAATGTTATATACATTTAATTTCTTATAAGCACCAATTAAATGATACAGCTACTGACATAACTTTATCAGAAATACATAAGTATGTACCACCTATATGAAATTTAGAGAATTTTAGTGTTTGAGAAACGGCAACGGACTCGCTACTTGTCACGTTGGCCCTTGATAGGTATATATCCGGCGAAAAGAAGTTGTCGCTACCCATGGCTACCCCTTCGGGTAAAATTGTGGAAAGACTAAGATCAAGAAAAAAAAATGTATATAAAAAAGAAACAAGGCGAATTATGCAAACATACATTAGGTATTAAATAAATACTTCAATAAAACATTGATCAAGCTCAATAATGTTTGTCACACAGTTAATCAATTTGTAGCAATAAATAAATATACCTACATGTTTTATTTAATAATACCACCATCATACAATAAGATGTACCTATATTACAATTATTTGCTTGACATTGCCAATGCTGTGTATGGAGTACATATTTTATGAACATTACAATTAATCTGAAGCATTACAGCAAATAAATAAATAATGCAGTGTAATTATACAGCTTAACAACTAGTTTACATATATACAGATAATTCCGAATGTAAATGTTTTCGATTACCTCGCGCTAGTGCTATGCCAACTCATTCAAGGAATGTCACTGCGAGCCTTAGTAACCTTCCTTATATCGCAACCACGAACATTACATTCAAATGCATGATTGAATATCCAAAAGCTTACAAAATATTAAGTACATATAATTTCATAGTCCGCAGCAGTGGTACAATTTCTTATTGGACGTATTGAATTAGATGAGAATCAACATTGGTACCAAATCTATTTATAATTCAAATTTAGCACATTTTTGTAGGTAAATAAGGGTAAGTAGTAATTGCAGTTAACACTTCAAATGTAACGGTAATCATAGACACAGATTAGGCCATAAATAATTCACGAGAAAAATTAATATAACAGTAAAGTTTGCGACATGGAACGGCAGTCAATGCAGTTCGTAAAACACGTTTAAAGACATTTGTCTTAATAAATAACTTATTTTAAAATATACTGACGACTTACTGAAGAAACATTATGCTTTGCTTTCGTGCAATAACGGTTGACAATTATGTTCACCACTTTAGAACGCACTTAATAGTTTTAGTGGGTGCAATGAAGTTGGGGTGTTTACCGATTCCGTCGCGGGGCGGGTGCAGGCGCGCTGGGCTGCAGGCTGATGGGTGAAGACTGCACGGGCGCGGTGTGCGGCGTTGTCAGCGGCGCGAGCGGCCGCTTGAAGGGCCCCAGTCGCTTGATGGGCCGCGGCGACGCGCTGTGGACCTCCGAGCCTCCGCCCCATGAGCTCGCGCCGTGGTCTAGTAGCGCTGCAGCCAAACGACCGCTGCCTTGTTCTGGGTTCGGACCGTTAATTTGTTGAGTTAAATATTTATAGAATACGACTAAGGGCGCTGAATGGAGTCGCGTGTTTTGGTATATATCAGTAATCTGTCAGTTGAAAAAACATATTATTATTTGGCAGCTGGTAACACTGCTTCTTTATTTTCTGAACTTGAAGATGGAAAACAAATACTTTGGGAGTATAACACCTCTGCATACCCCTCAGAGAGATGTTATGATGTTTTTTTTTTTCAGCCATGTAATTAGTGTACTTGGCTTTGCCGTTCAGATTACTACACCCAACCTTACTAAACCCCACCTTAATAAATACTTAAATAAAAAAATCACACAGGGGTGTGTAGTAACACATCCTCTTTTCGCCGGGGTTATAATTATGTGCCAACGTGACATAGGATGATGATATTTGTAGGATGGTAGTAATGTCAAAGGTGGGGGTGTACCTGTCTTGGGCTGGGGCGGGGGGATGGGCTCGCGGATGCGCTCTACGAATTGCTCGAAGGTGGTGGGCAGCGTGTGGAGCTGCACGAGCTGGTCGAGGCTGCGCGCGCGCTCCGATGACGCGTGCTGGTACAGCGGCATGGTGGCGCGCACGGCGCGGCCGCCCGCGAACGCCGCGCCTCGCACCAGCGCCGCCGCTGCGCGCACGCGCACGCTGCACTCCTCCCACACCGGCCCGAACACGCACACCTGCGCACACACACATACATACATCATTGCGCACGCACGCGATACTAGCTCTCACACTGCGCATTAAAGGACGGCAACGTCAATACATATTTTTAAGTTTAATTGTTCATGCTAATCTGCAAAATAGCTGGACCAATTTTGCCGTGACTTTCACGGTCATATAGCTATTATTATAAGGAGTAACTAAATATACTTTTTATAGCAGAAGACTTAACAATTAGAGATACGGGAAAACACATATAACGTCTACACGGCTGAAACTGCAGGGCACAGCTAGTCGCACTTACACAATTTATCTCAAAGCTTGTGGTCAAAACGGGACTATTTAGATCGATCCAAATATAAGAAAAAAGTAAAGTGCGAGTAGTACTATTATACATAGTCTGTTCTGTAGTGTGGTATTGCTCGGTGCCTCCTATGGGCATGGCTGGGGCTTACGTCGGGCTTCCTGGTGACCGTGCAGCGCAGCAGCCCGCCGGGCAGCGGGTACAGCACGATGAGCACGTCGCAGAACTGCGTGGGCAGCGTGTCGCGCTTGTAGGGCCGCCAGTGCTCGCTCCACACCACGTGCACCTCGTCGTTGCCCAAGTGCCGCGTCTACGGGAACATCACACAACTATCACGTGACATGACATAACATTTGAAAAAAAAAACATTAAGTGCTGATAATATTGTAATTTTTCAAGCTATTTGTTTTATTGCATCGTCATGAGGATAAATGTATTGTTCTGTTTCTTGAAACAACCTGTATACTGCGTAATGAATGTGTGCAACAAGCACACCGCCCAGTTGGCGGTAAGCGATCACCGGGCGTTACCTTGTTGAGCAAGGCGTCGGGCGAGTCGGCAGGCATGCGCGTGGCGACGTGGAACAGCGCCTCGAGCGTGAGCGTGGCGAGGTAGGGCGCGCTCACGCCGCCTCCGCCGCCGCCGCGGAGACCCCCCGCGAAGCCCACGTGGCTCTCCAACTCCACCTTACACCGTACACATTTCTCCACTTATTACATCATTAAAAGTATCAAAATGTTAAATTTGTTTGTAACGTCGAGATTGCATATTTGTATTAATGAGTTTTTTTTAGTACAGCTTATCGTATAGTTAGCTTATAGCTCTACCTATAGGAAAACATTTTCACGAACAGAAAACTCCATCATACATGGTAACAACAGGTTATTATTGAAAGATAATTCCAATAAAATACAAAAGTCGACTTAATTAGTAGATCGTTTAATTTTCCGTGTATAATTACCTCCCAGGCCAGAGCAGCTAAGAACGCTTCGTATGCAGGGCTGCCGCAGCGGTTGGACAATATCTCGTTGCGTGTCTCCTGTCCCTTCCCCACGTAGATAACTGCCACTTTGTGCGTCTCGCGGCATCTGTTTCATACAAAAGTGATTCGAATATTATACCGAACGTCGCTTGCGTCGAGCCAACATTGTTAAATCAGCCCTATTAGATAGATAATACAATCCATGGCTCGCGAATCATCAATCAGCTATGTCACTCAGGATTAAATTCCTGAAATTTCCAGAATAGTGGCTTTAAGGTCTTTCCATATCGAAAATGTAGCAAAGGGTCCTGGAACACATACGAACAGTCACACGAGAGTACATACTAAACGAAGTATTGCTTAGCATTACACAAGTGTCTGGAGATTTTCGCCCTCAAAAGTCTCTGCACCACATAATCACACGAGAGACTATACGAAACAAAAGAACATGAAGCATTGTAAGAGGCCTGGAGGAAACAGCAAAAGTTCCCAGACCCCAAGGTACGTGAGCCTAAGTGTCCCGCGGTACCTCTGTGCATCGAGGTTGCGCAGCTCCCGCAGCAGGCGGTCGGAGCGGCGCAGGAGATGCGCGTGCGCACGCCGCGCCGGCGCCAGCGTGCCCAGCTGCGCGAGCAGCAGGCGGCACTGCGAGAACGCGTCCGCGCCCTCGCCGGCGCCGCCCGCCGCGCCGCCCTCCGGCCCGCCCTCGGGGGGCGAGTCCTCATCATCGCTACCGTAGCTGGCACACGACAATGCACATCATCAACTTGGCCCGTCAATCACAGCCTATATATAAATTAGACTGTATGGTGTACACCAGCTATGACTGTTTACCGTACATAGGTACATACATCGACATATTTTTTTTAACTAAACACATATCTAATATCACGGGATGAACTTGAACTTCTAAATCATTTTGTTTATAAGGTTTTGTAAATTACTAACTAGGTACTCGTAAACTCGAAAACTACCTACGCAAGTAGAAATAAAGTACGACAGTCAAATAAAATAAAAAAACTCACTGCCGTATGCTACACCGACGATAATATATTACAAAAGTGATATATCTTAGCTATGGTCCCGCCTATCATCAGCCGGACCACACGCTAACTTAATCATATATAATAGTTTGCGAACAAAGCCCAAACAAACTTTCGGAAGTAAGCAGAGCTGCCAGACTGTAAAGCGAAAAACGTCCGGAGAATATTGACAATGCTTTATTCTGTCTACCTTCACGTGAAGAGCTCGGCGTGATCACTACGCCTACCATTACCATAATAGGCGTAGTGACCTATAAGTGCCTTCACGTGTGCCTCTCAGCGTGAGGCTATCTCTCCCCCCTCCCCTTAAGGCCAGCAGGCGTAGTGACCTGTGTGTGTGCGCGGCGGCGAGGTAGTGCCGCTCCTGGTTGCGGTGCGCGACCAGCTGCGCCACCAGCTCGTCCTCTTGGCCGGGGGCCAGCGGCGAGGGTCCCGCCTCGTCCAGGCGCCGCCCGCACGTCACCTCGGGGGACGTGTGCCCGATGTACGCCAGCACCTGGACACAACACTCACATTCAATATATTGGTCTAGTGGTTAGAACTCCTGACTGCGATACTTGAGATCGCGAGTCACCACTGAGGGCAGGTATTTGTGTGATGAACACGAGTATTTGTACCATAGTCTTGGATGTCCTATGCATTTATGTGTATATCTATATATATAAGTAAATATATCGTTGTCTAGTTACCATAACACAAGCTTTGCTTAATTTGGGACTACGTCAATTTGTGTGGAATTGTCTCAATGTATTTATTATAATATCATTATTGTTTTTTTTATAACACGAAGGTAGCAAACAAACACACGGCATGGTGGTAAGCGGTTATCGCCGCCTATGGAAGATTGTAAAAACAGGGGTGTCTATTCGATTCAGGTTTTTGCATACTTATACGATATAACTATACAAAAACCTGACGGCATACGGCATACATAGAAAGAATATAGGATCTCTTCTAAAAAAAGTACTCTTCTCAAGACGGTCATCCAGCTTAACAACCCAGCCTATTGAAACATGATACTGAAGGATGAAATCTCATATTGCAAGGAAGATATCTTCAGGATATGAGATAGCGTCGGTGAAGTAACGGGATAAAGCCAGTTCATCATGTTTTATAACAATAAAGTATTATTATTAACCTTCACTCAGCGGTGTGATAGTATGTGCATCTATAAATATGAATGTCGGCAACCCAACGCTACTGCAATGTAGTCCTTACGTGATCAAGCTGATGTTTGTCGGGCGGAGAATTTTTGTAATCTGGCAACAAGTCCGGTGGCAGCGGCGGCGGCAGAGAGGACAACGTATTGTCCCTCAGGGTGTCCACACTGAGTATAGACACGATAGCATGAATTAGGCTTAGCAGGCAGGGCGATAATTAACATGACATATTAAAATAGAAAGTTTAACACAGAACAAGAGCCGTGGTGGCCAAGTGGTTCGAGTAGTTGCCTGCGACACAGATCGCAAGTTCGAATCCCGACTGTACTGTTTTTCTGAACTTAAGTACAGTGATTAGTCACACCACGAGCTTTACGGCGAAGGAAAACATCGAGAGGAAATCTGCATACGTCTGAGAAGCATTTCAAAACAAATGTATAGTCGTGATTGAGTAGCGGCGATGGACTCGCCATCTGTCACGTTGGCACGTAAAATATATCTTTGGCGGAATGTGGGTGTGTGGGCACTACATTAACACCTCCGCCTACCCCTTCGGGGGACCCTTATGGGAAGGCTTGAGGATATTATTATTATAAGTTTAATACAATACGAATCCAAAGAATCTAGCACCCGTTTAGTATAAACTCGTCCCTTTCGCAGAGATGTATCTTAATTGTCTGGCGACGTTCATGGGTCAGATTTATCGGTCTGTAGTACCATTATAGTAGTGACATGAAAGAATTTAGAAATTATATTCCACGCTTAGAAAACACGCTAATTGGGTACTATCATTACAACAAGTGATCCCGAAGGGGTAGGAAAAGTCATTACAATTCGTTTATAGTACTCAGCGGTCGGTCCCGGCTTTGCACGGGTGCACATTTTTTTTTTTATAAAATAAAATATAGCCTACTAGCTGTGCCCGCGACTTCGTCGGCGTGGACGGCTTTTTATTTAACTTTAAATTATTATTTTTTTCAATAAAAAGTATCCTATGTTACTTCTAATGCCTACAAAAACATGTTTACAAAGTTTTATGATGATCGGTTAAGTAGTTTTTACGTGAAAGAGTAACAAACAAACTTACATTCACATTTATAATATTAGTAAGGATGTCAGTCAGGGTGAATGTAGCATTCCAATGGTAAAAAAATTTTCAAATCGGTCCAGTACTTTTTGAGCCAATTCGTTACAAACAGAGGAAAGTTTTGGAGAAAATTTGTAAAATTAGTACATACAAATCTTTCCTCTTTATAATATTAGTATAGTATTGTAACTAAATAAATATGTATGTAACCTACTTAAATAATGTATGGAAATATCATTTTATCTGTCTAACATGAAGGTTGTATATAATCATGTATCATGTAGTACGCTTAACAAACGCATATCTTAATTTTTCGGATATTTCCTGAAAATGAATACTTACTCGTCCGGTAACGGCAGCGGCTCGGGAGCTTCCGACGAAGCAGTGGATGGATCGTAGTACAGAGCGGACGCATCCCAACAGGCTTTACCAGCGATGTCTCGCAGCAAAATGCGCACTTGGCGGTCTGATGTCACCAAACCTATCATATCGAGGTGTTGAATGGTCGAATAGAGATATAGTGTAGTTTAAATTCTAAAAATATTATAAATGTGAAAGTTTGTTACCCAATCCCGTCAGAACATTTGTGTACTAACGCTACATTTATTATTATTTACCGACGAGCATGTATGAAGAGACTGATAAATGTGGACGAAGCGAAAGAGGTATGTAAGTCTAGAGAGAACTGGCGCTCTATACTCTCTGCCTACCCCGTTAGGGACTCGGCGTGATGATATGTAGGTATATGTATGTATATTGTATACTACGCCAATATTAATTCTTATATTAGTGTTTCAAAGATGAAGTGTGTGGGTGTGTTCAGGGGGTATTTTTGGTCTCGGCTGTTTACCGGGCGTGGTGGCGGCGGGCGCGTGCAGCGCGGGCAGCTGCACGAGCGAGGCCAGCGTGTGGTCGCTGAGCCGCAGCAGCTGCACGTGCGGCGCGCTCAGCACGGCGGGGCCCAGCTCGCCGCCCAGCGCGGGGCTGTCGTGCTGCTCGCACACGCTGGCCGACACCTGGCAGCCGCCCCACAGCGGCCACTGCCCCAGGAACACCACCAGCTGTCTGCATATCTGGACACGACCCGTTGCCTCAGACACGTGTACTACCCATGCCGACGTAACCCTACCATAGGTTAAATTCATTACATAGTTCAGTTCATACATAATGTGACATAATGTCCATCATCGTAATATTATAAATGGGAAAATCTGCGTGGATGCTTTTGTCAGTGGAGTTAAGGTCAGACATTGTGGTACTTGATATGCTAATTGCATTACATTAAGGCAAAAAAAACTTAAACAGGTAAATATAATTATGTATGAACACACCGTTTGAGCCCAAAGTTTCACATCGATGGTGGATGCCGGAGTGGTCTTAGGCCCCAAATTATCCAGCTGTATATTGGGGTCAAAGTCTTCATCGATCGGCAGCGAGAGTCCTTCGATATCGGATCCGTTCGTGCCCCTCATCACCGCATACAGGACCTGTGAAATATCGGTCATACAAATTACAGTTATCTTAACACCTATCAATTTATTGCACTTTTGCAATAAAACGAACATATCTAAGAGAAACTTATGTAACGATAGCGCTAAATATCATTTTTGTAGGACGCTCGTCTCTCTTTTCATTAGCACTACATTACGTGTGCGTAAAAGATAGTGTTGTCACCAATTAGTGTTTGCATTTAAAATGGTCGCGCGCAGTTTTGTCTGCACAGTCAACTACAGACTCCTGTTCAGACAGCTGCTCCCAGCACTCACTTCAAAATGCATAAAATCGTAAGTGCCTCTTCTACTAATATATTCAATTGAATCTTTACCACACATATATTGTCATGACTTGTCAACTGTCTGACTATTCGGTAAAATCTTTGGGAATTTCACATAGTCGTCATCTGTTAAACGTATTGACTATGACTAGATTGACTAGAGACTATGTATTTTGTCTAGGTACTCTGCTCACTTGCCCTGTTCGCCGTTGCTCTGGCCGCCCCCCAGCAACAACCCGAACAGCACCCAATCTACATTCTGAAGCAGGAGTCTGACATCAACCCGGAGGGCTACAACTTTGAGTATGTATACACATATATATTCAGACAATTCTGCACATATTACTCTAGTGATACCAGGAGCTAGTACCTACCTACCATGGTAACTGGACAGCAAAATACATAAAGACTAAGAAACAGATACTTGTGGTCTTCAGAAAAATTTATCATATCGATCCCTGGACCTTTAAGTTAGCAAAGAAGACCTACGATTATGGAATTAAATTTCGATTTCATAAACAAAGTAAATTTAATCACTATTATGAAGAAAATAAATGTAGTTTTCGTTTGACAGCTTCGAAACCAGCGATGGCACTGCAAGGCAGGAAAAGGGCACCCTTAAGCAGATCAGCGAGGACCACAAGGCCATCGAGGTGTCCGGCAGCTACAAGTACCAGGCCCCTGACGGCCTCATCTACACCATCAACTACATAGCTGACGAGCACGGCTTCCAGCCCCAGGAGCATGTCGAGCACCCCGGCCAACAACAACAACAATACCACCAACAATAAACCGTACTAACGGTTAGTTTGGTACCAATGTTTGGACAAATAAAACATCTCTGTCCAACTTGTGTGTAGGTTTTACTACATATCGTGAATCTCTGTGTGTTTTGATAAATATGTTTGTGTATTGAATTTTTTACGTATTATTAATATACTTTTATATCTGAGAGAACGTGTTGCATAACTTACTCAAGGGCAGACTTCAAAAAAGGAACAGAAAAACAAACATTTTATACAACGTTGACTAATACATTACACAGAAACGATATAACACTCGTATCGCCAAATCATTTACCAATATTTGAACAAGGACGTTTAAGGCTTACGTAAATAGTCATAACAAAGTCGTTGACCTAGAGTGCCAATTATATGGTCATATTTGCGAAAAGGCACAGTACATGTGCATTGTTTTCAGAGCTCAATATATATCAGTATGACTTCCCTCAAATAAAAATAATTTGGTATAGTTCCCTCAAATAAAAATAAATTCCCTTAAATACAATTAAAGCAAACACTAATCTTAAATCTAATCGACGCTGATCACATTTAGGTTCCGTAGTCTGTGTTTATTCTAGAACTCAGTTTGGAATTTGGAAGTAGTTTACTTTTAATAGAAGCGTGTTCATCTAAAATCAATTTAGTCCTTAAGTGCTACACACATAAGGCTTAGTATTGTAAGTTTGAGTATTATCTATTGCTCTAAGGCTTAAAGTTTATGATACCGCATATAGATTTTGCAACGACAGCGTACTGTTTGCATATTTGCCGTCGTTCCAGTTAGCAAAATAAAATATTAGTAAAGAGAAATCGGAGAAAGTTTCTGTATTAATGAGTATTGTTGACCTTTACATTGTAGCAATCAAACAAATCTTTTTTATTACAGTAATAACTTGATAAAAAACAATTTGCTGCAAATATTGCCAAAAACGCAGTATTCCCAAAATCTGTTGGAAAGATGAGGTTAACAGAAGTGTAATAGCTCTCTTTTTCCACCGGCGATATATTTCCTCTCGACCAAAATGGGACTAAATCTATGTGTAAGTAACTTAGGCGTAACGTTCTTTCTACCTAGTACTCGTTGCGATATGTGAGACTCACTTTGAAGACCATCAGAAGTAAGGTCTGGTCGCCGTCTTTCTCCTGCATCAGGTAGGCGGGCCCGCAGCGCACCGCATATTCAGCTAGACACAGCAGCAGTGACCCGGCGAGGGGCTTCACAGAGTCGCGATTGCAGTTTGGAGATATTTGTGCCAAGCATGCGCAAATCCATTTGATTATTTTACCTGGAGAACAAATTGTTTCTATTATATACGCTATAATAAGCACATAAGCTTATATAAAGATTTTTGAGACTTTAAAGGTGGTAAGCGAGGTACGTTGCCTATGATAGGCGGTTACGGTACCTAATGAGAGCTTGAAACTTAGGTTAGCTTGTAATTTAGAACTGACCTTATTAATATGACCTATAATAAGGTCAGGAACGGAAGGAAGTACGAAGAGCGATTACAGTTATAATATTAATAACCGATTATTATAAGCGATTACAGTTACCAAGTTTAAGGAAAGCATTTCTTCATGTCATTAAGATACATACAGATCATCATGCCAAGGCCCTCACGGGGTTGGCAAATATATTTATTGAAAGAGAGAATACTAATTGCGGGTGATAATCAAGTACTCAAGTACTCAAGTACGACATTCTCACCAGCAAGTCCTGGATACAGTTCTACGATTTGATCCGTGAAGTCAGCTAGCATCAGTATGCAGTCGCTCACGACCTTGGCTATATTCTTGTTCTTCATCTGTAATAGAACATTTGTTTTTATACTTCGCTATAACCAACATAACCAACATTCGAAGTTTTTGTGAAATCATGTGCAGTTCGCTTTTAACACCTATCGATAATTGAGCGATGCCCATATGTAGAATCAGCAGATTTCACTTTCAAGTTCCATAAGCGGATTCGTTTGGATGTAGATGATGTGACAAAATGTGTGAGTCCGTGATGGTTACCTGCTAAGCGAAAAATGAGAAAAAAATATGTTGGATCACGTAGGGGTGAAATGGTTCAGCAACCTTCTGGTCCTTGGTAGAGAAATCTAAATAAATCAAGGTGTTGCATTAGGGAACATGTGATGATACGAGTGCCACGTGCGCGGCCATGGCACACGCGCCTTACTATGGGCCACTCACCATTAGCATCTGCAGCAGGCAGGTGAGGTAGGCGGGCAGGCGCGCGCAGGGCTCGCGGGCGGCCAGCGCGTGCGCCACGTGCGCGGCCAGGGCACACGCGCCCCACTATGGGCCACTCACCATTAGCATCTGCAGCAGGCAGGTGAGGTAGGCGGGCAGGCGCGCGCAGGGCTCGCGGGCGGCCAGCGCGTGCGCCACGTGCGCGGCCAGGGCACACGCGCCCACTATGGGCCACTCACCATTAGCATCTGCAGCAGGCAGGTGAGGTAGGCGGGCAGGCGCGCGCAGGGCTCGCGGGCGGCCAGCGCGTGCGCCACGTGCGCGGCCAGGGCACACGCGCCCACTATGGGCCACGCACCATTAGCATCTGCAGCAGGCAGGTGAGGTAGGCGGGCAGGCGCGCGCAGGGCTCGCGGGCGGCCAGCGCGTGCGCCACGTGCGCGGCCAGGGCACACGCGCCCACTAGGGGCCACTCACCATTAGCATCTGCAGCAGGCAGGTGAGGTAGGCGGGCAGGCGCGCGCAGGGCTCGCGGGCGGCCAGCGCGTGCGCCACGTGTGCGGCCAGGGCACACGCCCCGGGCCCTAATTAGCATCTGCAGCAGGCAGGTGAGGTAGGCGCAGGCGCGCGGGCTCATGGGCAACCAGCGCGTACGTGCGCGCAGAGCCACGCGCCCACTATGGGCATTGCTGCAGCAGGCGGGTGAGGTAGGCAGGCAGGCGCGCGCAGGGCTCGCGGGCGGCCCGCGCGTGCGCCACGTGTGCGGCCAGGGCACACGCGCCCACTATGGGCCACTCACCATTAGCATCTGCAGCAGGCAGGTGAGGTAGGCGGGCAGGCGCGCGCAGGGCTCGCGGGCGGCCCGCGCGTGCGCCACGTGTGCGGCCAGGGCACACGCGCCCACTATGGGCCACTCACCATTAGCATCTGCAGCAGGCAGGTGAGGTAGGCGGGCAGGCGCGCGCAGGGCTCGCGGGCGGCCCGCGCGTGCGCCACGTGTGCGGCCAGGGCACACGCGCCCACTATGGGCCACTCACCATTAGCATCTGCAGCAGGCAGGTGAGGTAGGCGGGCAGGCGCGCGCAGGGCTCGCGGGCGGCCAGCGCGTGCGCCACGTGTGCGGCCAGGGCACACGCGCCCACTATGGGCCACTCACCATTAGCATCTGCAGCAGGCAGGTGAGGTAGGCGGGCAGGCGCGCGCAGGGTCGCGGCGCGTGCGCCGCGTGTGCGGCCAGGGCACACGCGCCCACTATGGGCCACTCACCATTAGCATCTGCAGCAGGCAGGTGAGGTAGGCGGGCAGGCGCGCGCAGGGCTCGCGGGCGGCCAGCGCGTGCGCCACGTGCGCGGCCAGGGCACACGCGCCCGCGCATCGCGCCGCCGCCGCGCCCTCGCGCCGACACACGCGCACCACTATGTTCAGCACGTGCTCCTGGACACGGACACGTACACGCCAAGGTCAATACGCTATCCCTAAGCTACACATACAATTCAACTGCGGTACAAAATCTTCATACGCCTCAACATAATTATTATGATATCCTACTACATAAAGTCTGTGAGGATGTATGATATTTTTCACCCAAAAACTACAGCACGTAATAGGACGAAACTGCACCGAGATAATTAGCTAAGTTCACTTATGATTCCGACGAATATGTATATTCCAGAAAATAAATCTGATAATGAAATTTAAATTTTATATAATGTATTTTATATATGTGGAGTATCACAATACCTTTAGATCGGGACAGGAGACTGTATTGTATTGATGGGGGTACGGTTGCAGCATGGGCGCGTTCATCAAACCATCGGGCAATGACAGCAGGGAACCTAAGAATGTGACGGCGGCTGTGCGGGGACACTGAAAGAATATTTACAAATCTTATGTATTTCCAGGTCTTCTATCTTATAGTACTTCCGCTGTAGAATTGTTTTAACCAACAAATAAATTATTTCGAAAGGTGTCACGGTTCAATTGTTCGAACTTTGACATTGTCCATGAGGTGACATAACTACATCTTTATATTTGACCATCGCTTAACGTCATACGTTGCCATAAATATGACAATACGTTTGTAATAATAATAATAATATATCCTCACGCCTTCCCACAAGCGTCCCCGAAGGGGTAGGTAGAGGTGTATAGGTAATACGTTTGTAACATGTCAAAATGTATATATTACGTTAAAAATACGCATTTATACGTTGCAACTATTCACATGATTTTGCGACTTACTGTGAGTCCCATATCGGAGGAGTTAAGAACAACAGTAGAGGCGTGGACGAAGTCCAACAGTAGCAGGGAGTAGCCGTCGAGGGCGAGCGAGAGGTACCTCGGCGCCGCGTATTCCACCAACACGTCTACCACAGACCGGTCCTCCCCTGTTAGACCTGGTTCAAATAAATAATATTATGTACACACGGCGTGATGATATGTTTGGAAGTGCCATTATATACAAATGGTACGAGGCGAACATGAGCTGCTGCTCCAATAAACATACATAGAATCTATTAACGCAATTTTGTGAGAATGTTTGTTACGACAGAACGGCTAAACGGTATTGGTAAAAATTGGGCAGGCTAATATAGAATACTAAAAATTACCAAAAAAAAATTACGCGTGTGACACCGCGGGGCACAGGCAGTCATTACATCATGACGATTCCCTAAAGGGACAAGCAATGAGAGTAGAACGCCAGTTCAATCTGGACTTATATACATCCCCCTTTCATCAGTAATTATTGACGTTCCCATGTTAGTGTTCGTCGATTTGATTAAATTTTCGTCTAAATATTCATTTATTATATAATATTCAGACCATTATGCATTCTATCAGAGTTTTCAACGTATATTTATATCCAACGTAGGTGCCTTAGGACATCTTTACATCACACCCTCATTCACGCTATTTGCTTTGAAAATGCTTTCTTCACTACGCATTCGATCTTTACTGCGTCCATTTATTTAGGCATTTTTTTTTATCAAAGATATACGAGAAACAAAGAACTTTATCTAATCTCTTTAAATATAAGTCTAATCTCTTCGAATGCTTTAAGTATAGTGACAAACCATGATGCAACGCCCGTTGGTACAGATGCAAGTGCGCTAGATGTAGCCGGTTGTTGCACGAGGAGGGAGCACCTGGCCCTTGCGCCTGCGTCGACTCGCACAGCAGTCGGAGTGCGAGCAACTTGCCGGCCCTGTACGTTAGGGAACTGTGCTACATATATGCAAGGCTATGCAAAAAAGGTATATATTCATTTATTGAATGAGACGAGTCCAATGTTTTGTTGCATATTACAATCTAAGAAAGATAAGCGTGATAAAGATATTAAGATTAAGTCAATGTATATACTTTTTCTCTCATTGTTCCCTACAGGGTAGGCAGAGATGTGTAAGTTGCTTTGTGTGCAGTGTGTCGGTCTTTGCACTATTTATACTTAAGTACTTAAATGCGTCTCAAACGTATGCAGCTGTCCAGACGACATATTTATTTACTTGAATGCTCGTGGTGCAATAAATCACGGTACTTAACTTTCGAAATAGTTCACGAGTCTCACGAGTCACGTCTCACGAGTTTTTGCAAGGCCAACGATAAAGGTGTTTTCCTCCACGGTAAAGCTCATGGTTTGATTAATTTTAAGCCGAAAAAAACCTCACTGGACCTATCGAGGTTCAAACTTGTAATCTATATCTACATATAAATAAAATTGAGCCGTGAGCCGTGGTGGCCGAGTGGTTCGAGCAGTTGCCTGCGACGCAAAGGTCGCAAGTTCGAATCCCGACTGTACCAATGAATTTTTCTAAACTTAAGTACAGTGATTAGTCACACCACGAGCTTTACGGTGAAGGAAAACATCGAGAGGAAACCTGCATACGTCTGAGAAGAAATTCAAAGGCGATGTATAGTCGTGCTTGAGTAACGGCGATGGACTCGCCATCTGTCACGTTGGCACCTAATATACCTCTGGCGGAAAGTGGGTGTGTGGGTATTACCTATACACCTCTGCCTACCCCTTCGGGGACCCTTGTGGGAAGGCGTGAGGATATATTATATATTTATATATATTATATTATAAATAAAATTGGAGTTTGTAATATTGAAAAACCGCTGTTTACTACATGCATATGAATATATACGGTACATACACCAAAATTGCTTTTTTGCCTGTCTGTCTGTTTGTTGAGGCTAATCTCTGAAACGGCTGGACCGATTTTGACGGGACTTTCACTGGCAGATAGCTAATGTAAAAAAGAGTAGCTAAGCAAAAGTATAAGTAAGTAATAAGTAGAGTAGCAAAAATATTAAACATTTTTTTTTGTTAAATTCCACGCGGACGATGTCGCGGGCACAGCTAGTCGTATACTCGTCATATATAAAAAATCTAATAAACAATGAAATAATGGAAGCAGTGTATATCTATATTTTTTGGACTGACCGGTGCGAAGGAGGCAAAGCTTCCGCCTCGAGACACCAGCCCGCAACCAAGTTGAAAGGTACGTGGATCTCCGTGTTTCCATTGAGGGTTTGGTTTGAGCTTATCTGCAATCACAACACTATTTCACCAATAATCCTTCACATTAGTGTATCGTATATTATGTAAAACAAATACTGCATCGTGCCTTTTTTAATATATTTAGAATGTTATGATTTTTGAACACCGATTTTAGTTTTACATAATAAAGTTCATCTAGTAATTGATTTGCCATAACATTAATATGCAAAATGGGCGATAAAATACTAAACGAGAGAATTCATAAGAAAAATAAAAAATGTCAAATCTCGATTAAACGTCACAAAAAATTTCAACCTACCCACATTACAGCTTTTAAATATTAAACCAAAATAAATAATCAAGAACCTCGTTTTTTCTTCGCCTTCTTAACAGCCTTCTTTTCCCGGCCCTTCTTTCGCATTGACAGTCTTTGAATAGCTTTGTATTCGACAACAGTTCGCACAATTTTAACAACACCATACATAAAAAAATTCTATGAGTTCACTTGTTTCCTATGTAGCCCAATGTTATTATAATAAAACAAATGTTATTATAATAACAAAGCGAATGAGTCAGTAGGGCGAGATGACTGCGAATGATTTTTCCATTGCGTCCATCTGCCAAACATTGATAGATATCGAGCGATAAGTTACTCCAGCGCGTTGTATTTGTGATAAACATTAACATGTGGCCAGTCAACTGAGGGACATGACTACAGTTTAAGTGTTATATCACGATACCGGAACAGTTTGTATATTGTTCGCGACTATTTACGCTGAATTTTACGTATTCTCTTTTTAAAGGTAACTCAACTCCGTAGATAGGCCAATGAACTCGAATGTGTAAAATAATGTATTACTTGGTAGGAATAGAACACAAGCCAGGGAGCCGTGATGTGATGTATGGGGTAGTGTAATATCCATAATTTTGAAAGAGACGTTTTATGCGTATTAAGAGAACTCTCTAAAAATTAAATGAAATAATTTGAAGTGAAATAGGGTGATAACGCGTAAGGAGGGTCGACATTCAACATATGACGACGGATAATATTGCTATTTTTTGTATTACCTACTATGGTAACAGATCAGTCTACGGGATGTTACCACTACCGACGCCTGTGGACACTAGCAACATCACACGCTTTTGCGTGTGTGTGTATGTGTGTGGGTACCTTGAGCAAGGTGCAGTTGAGATGAATGAGGTAGTTGTAGAGGTGCGCGTGCGCATGCGGGTCCTGCAGCAGGTTGGGGTCGCCCAGCGCGGCGAGCATGCGGCGCCACAGCGCGGCCGCCACGTCGGGCAGCCAGCCGCGCGCCCGCCCGCCCATCACCACGCCCACGCCGCGCGCGCCGCCCTCCGCTTCCGACCATTCTACCCGCCCCACGCATATATCATATCGATGCTTACACTATTCAACAACTGTCCCCGATTTGATTCGAATGTCTCACGTTTCTGGCAGGAATATGATTTAGACTCCGTTCGATATCGCTACATAAGATATTATAAGACGAAATCTACCCGCCAAATCGGTCTGTCTGTTTGATCTTCACAGGCACTGAATTAATGGTAATAGCATATGTGTTGGTTGCGTGTCTCAGTATTTAATATATGTAACATGTATCTAAGTCATAATGTTTTACTTCCAAATTTAAAAATAGCATGAAAAGAGTTTCTATATGTATTCAGCCTCCCACGTATTTGTCAATTATAGCTTTATTTTTGAAATTTTCCTCTCGTAATATAAGGTAAAAAATTACAAACGAGTACTTACCGACATTTCCACCATCGGAAGCCAAGTCGATTTGCAGAGGAGAATCCTTAATCGAACTGCTTTCCACACCGCTCGACGGCGCTGGCGAGGGCGAGCGGGACCCTGAACACAAAGCACGCTATAAGCAAATATACTTTTATGTATTGACTAGCTTAAGCCCGCAGCTTCGCCCGCGTGGAGTTCGAAAATGTAGCTTTGAAAATTTTCCTGCTAGAATCGGTTCAGCCGCTATGCCGTGAAAGAACCGCAAACATCCAAACTTACAAACTTTCACATTTATAATATTACTAAGATAAGATATATAAGAATCAATTTACAATACGTACCACTAGCAGAGTCCCGTTCTTCTTGGTGCGTTGAGTTTCTGAGAGAGTCCAGTGAATACCATCGTCTTGATTTGCCGCTTACAGGTTCTTTGGTTTCGTCTAGATTAAAAAATAATAATATGTGTATACGGTGTAACACATTGTTGCTAATGAAATATAAGAAACTAGACACTTCATGCACGCCTGATTTCCCGTTTGGAATTTAAATTGTTCGAATGTGTCCATCCATTCAGTATCTCCATCTTACAGAAGATCACAGTCAAATAATACTGTTTTTGGATGAATATTGTTGTACGGTGAGTATAGTACTCCCCATGCTGCTAGTACAGCAATTCCATCCAAAATAATCGCTTAGTTAAACCTGAGCCCACTTGTTTTCCAGCTTTCTAGAAATATTTTAGACACTATAACAATACAAAGATTCTGACCTGTGTTTGCTCGTTCATGTTTGCTGAGGTGAGGGTCGCTGCGGCATCGGGTTAGTTGCCGCCGCGTGATGCCACCTTCCTTACGTGGATGGGACTCTTGGCCGGATTTTGGTGATTTACCTATATTGCAAAAACACAATAAAACTATCGATTTTGCAGACTAAGAAAAAAAAAAATTAATAAATGAGTTGGACCCCGCGGTGTTACCATCTCAACTTCGCGCTTAAGACATTAGTGAGAAAGGTACCACTTTGTCATTTGTCTTTCTTAAAATTTCTATTAGCCGTGATAGACGATTGGACTGCATGCAATATAGTGAGAGCAAGACAAAATGAAGAAGACTGGCGGCGGAGTGTAGTGCGTAGGGCGGGGGGCGTGGTGCAGTGTGTAGGGCGGGGAGCGTGGTGTAGTGTGTAGGGCGGGGGGCGTACCGGGCGTGCGCGCGGCCTGGCGCGGGGCGGGCGGCGGCGCGGGCGCGGGCGGGCGGCGGCCGCGGCGCGCGTCGGGCGCGCTGGCCGACAGCTCCAGCGAGTACACGTGCCGCGCCAGCACGCGGGTCAGCGTCTCCATGGTTTTCTACACAACCACTTATCATTAAACAAACTCTGCCCTCGCCTCTGACCGCCTAAACTCGATCAACCCAAGTATTCAACAGATTATATCAAGCTTCGTGACGAATACTCCGACGATTTGGCAATATTCTGGTCAACTGTCATTCTAGTCGCATTATTAAACATTCTATTATTTAACATTTAACAGATTTATGCTATTTATAACAATGTATACGTATTTTTATGAGGTACTTTTATACGTATTTTTAAGCGTAGCGAGAAACTTTGCTATGTCTTGTATGGTATGTTTTGGTAGTATCGAGTATGCATGAGAATAAGTCGCAATGTCAACATGCATACCGCCCACTCCTTGATTAGATCCTCCCAGTGCGTGAGCCGAGAGAGCAGCTCCATGAAGTTCTGCCATAGCTCCGGCTTCACGGACACGTTGAGGTTCGCTTTAATCCAAGTCACTATGAGCGTCTGGAATAGCGCCGGCGCCAGGAATCCACCTGCAACATACAAATGGGTTGACCTTGTGATCAATATGTGTTTATTGAAGTCGAAGAGGAGGGTGGTGAACGAGTGGTTTGAGAATTAATGCTGGCAAGGTTGCGGGATTAAACTCTGACGATCTGTACCAATGAGTGCTTTTCTGAACTTAAGCCTAGTGATTTTTCTCACCTCGACATATACGGTGAATGAAAAGATAGCAAGGAAGCCCAGCCGCATTCTTATTTAGGAAGAAATTCAAATAATTATGTATGAAAAGTGTGCGGTTGCAGCAGCAACTTTGACATCTAAATATTCCGCTGAATATTGAGTTTCGGTACAATTTGCATCGTTTGGGAACCCTCGGCAATTCTAGCATTTTATTAAATAACTGTATTTTTTTATTCGTATTTATAATGGCAATCCTGGTTGTTCGATATTTGTAAGTAATACGGAGGGATAATAATATAATAAATTAACAAAAAATTTATAAAGTAAAATACTCACCTAAAGATTCCTGTTTCCTCTTCGGCGCAACTTTTGTCAACACCAACGATGTGATTTGCAGCAATACTAAAAGCAGCTGTTCCCTGTAGATAAACGCCAACTATACAATATATCCCCGAAGGAGTAAGCACTGGGGTATATAGGATAGGTGTGTGTACCCAAACATCTACTTTTACGGAGATATATTTGTTCCATTCCATTGTACGGAATACGTACGAAATTGTATGCACTAAATCTGTGTTCTCTCTCTCTTGAACTTAAGTTTTCTTTATACTTAGAATACTAACAAAAAATGTGAAAATCTTTTTGCTCTTGCACGCAAAAGTACAGAACGGGATTGGATGAGATTTGGAAAAAAATATTGATTATTAGCTGGATTAGCACTAAGGATCGAATGTTTTAAATCAGGAAAAAATCAATTAATGTAATGAAATTTTCCGCGGGTACATGGGGCACAGCTAGTGAGTAATTTAATTCTAGGAATTCCTCTGAGTTCCTTGTAACTGACCAGGAGTTGGCATCCATGGCGACATGCATGACCATGTAGCGGTATATATTGAGGACCCGCTTGCACGTGTCGGTCTGCTCCTCCAGCAGTTGTTGCTGACCGAGCGCGCCGGGCGGCGCCACCGGCGACGGCGATGCCAGGAACACGTTTGCCGCTTGCGTCATGAATATTTGCAGCACGTTCTGCACACATTAATGAAAATATTTAACTGCCCTAATATGGCACAGCGCTCAAGTTACGTGCCGGACTCTATATCTGATGCATATAATTTTTAAAACCTAAAAGATTATATTTCTTATGAGTCAGATGGTTTCTTGTGCTCAACCTACGTGCCGTTTCACCATAAGGTATAACGTAACACATATTACAACAAATTTTAGGTTATAAGGAATTAATCGGTATGTTAATGATCTAGTGAGTCTATTGACAATAAAGTTTAAAAATATCTTCACGCCTACACACAAAGAACCCCGAAATGGTACGCAGAGGTTTTGTAACATCCTTTTTTCGCTAGAAATTTATGTATTTGAATGGCAGCGTGACAGGTGGCAAATCTGTCGCCGGTTTTTCTCGCGGTGTGTAAACATTTTACTTAAGGTTATAAAACTTATTGGTACCGACTGCCGAGATCGAAAGTGCATTTCTTTGCAGACGACTACTCAGTCCTGGCGACCAGTCTGCCACCACGTCCCAAATTACCTGTAATCCAGCGCGCACCATGACGTTGTCCCTGCCCAGAGCGCCAAGGTAGGAATCGTTGCGCAGGCGCCGCGGGGGCACGGCAGGCTCCCCACTTGCCGCCAGCTGCTGCTCGTACGTATTTTCCACGAGGAATGGCGGGATTTCCGCCACCTTCCATTACGAAAATAATAAAAAAACATTATTCAAACACAAACAAACACAACAGCGCAACTATGCAACCCCCGTTGTAGTTGGATACCTTCGGAGCTGCCCGACTGGGGCAGGACCTCCACCTTATAGAAGTCCGTAGCCAAATAACACACTTTTTTGTTTTGTGTTCCTACGCGGTGAATAAGGTTTCCAGTAATGCGCTCCTTGGGGAGGGGGGAGGATTGTTACACTGAGTTGGAAGCAGAGGGATTAAACCCTGGAGATGATTATGCTGCCAACACACTATAACTCTCCGAACACAGAGTGGCAACACGCAAGTGATACTTCGGTATCGTGAGCGTAAATAGGCTGCGGTAAGCGTTTCCCATCAGATGAGCCGTATGCTTGTTTGCCACTCATGTTGTATAAAAAAAAAAAAGATGCCATAGCGGCCAGTCAAAGTTTTCGTACCAAATTTAAATTAAAATATTTTTATGGCACGCTTGCATTGCGAGATACGATGAACAAACTTAAATGTAAGGTACATAAAAAGTAGCGAATAAGAATATAAGAAAGAATAATATTAACAATAAAACAGAAAGTTGTTCTCGATATGGAGATAGGTATCGAGAGTAGGTCCAGCTGGATGATTTGAGATTATTCTACTAATCTTATGCGAAACATTGTGAGGAAGCTTAATACTCAATCACGCCAGATCGGCTGAATGGAATTGGATGGAATATGGCGAAGAGATTGTTAGTTAGATGAATATATTGATATATGAATATACAGAAAAAAAACCTATTCAAATTGTGTAATGTGTTTATAAAATTAAATGTGATATATTTAGATTTGAGATAGAGGAGATGTAGGTTCCAGTAGTACATAACGAAGCTTAGGAATTGTTTGATGACTACCCTTCAATAATATAAACAGGAAGGAATAGATTTGGTTTAAATTCAAAGTTTTGTTTGATTTACCTGGTTAGTATGTCTTCATTAAATAAACTTTATTACAAGTGCCACACAGATGAGACCGATTTATTTTATATGGTCTACTTAAAATTATAGTCACAGTCTATATTTGGCACAGAGGATAACAATGCATTCAATTAAAACCAATTTATAAGTGACTAACCTCAATAAATATAAAGGCTTCGACATAATGTATGGCATGTCACACACCCTCACTTTAACTAATCAGACATTGCTTAACTGACTGACAAGAAATATAATAATTCTTTTTAGACAAAGAAAACCGTGGTGGCCGAGTGGTTCGAATAATTGCCTATGATACAAAGATCGCAAGTTCGAATCCCGACTGTACTAATGAGTTTTCCTGAACTTAAGTACAGTGATTAGTCACGCCACGAGCTTTACGGTGAAGACAAACATGGAGAGGCAATTCAAGCAATCTGAGAAGCAATTCAAAGGCGTATGTATAGTTGTGAATGACACGAGATCTGCGATACGATATTTAAGGGAGTTTATCGAAATTAGGCTTACTAAGCCATCTTGAAATAAGGCGAAGTGCATACAGAACAGAGATAACTCACGTTCATCTGTATCCAATCCTTATAGAGCGCAATGACGCGTCGCACGGCGGCGGCGTGGGAGAAAGGTAGCAGGAAAGCCTGCCTCAGGACCTCGATGGTGAAGTCCACGTGCTCGCGCGACGAGCAACACAGCACATCGCGAACCACTTGCTCCGAGCTTAGCTCCTCATATACTCCTGCATAGATGTGCATTAAAGGGTTTGATGCTGTATGGGCAGTGCGGTTGACCCGCAATACCCTTAACGTGATATCCGGTGGCCTAACTTGGCCAGTACTTCTACTTTAACGGGCATCGCAACCAAATGGTACTGTTCTAGGTTAGTGGCTTAGATCCTCTGTTGTGGTGGAACGCTACTCGGGTTTCTAAAACTTGGGCTGGCAGGATCTGGTAGTTACTTAATAAGTGGCCAATAACAATTAATCAATTGCTCTTAATTTTACCGACTTCAAAAAAGGAGGAGGTTTCTCAAGTCGACCGTATATGTTTTTTTATATTGTATATTATGTATAGCTAAGAGTTATGTTTCATACATTTCATTAGATCTCAATTGCCTACAGTCAACTAGTTTGGTAAAACTCTGTTTACCAATATATTAGATGTCTTTATTATACACACCTGATTCCAAGCTAGGATGCGGCGTGTTTGA
Organism: Drepana arcuata; assembly: GCA_016069955.1. Taxonomy (NCBI): domain Eukaryota; kingdom Metazoa; phylum Arthropoda; class Insecta; order Lepidoptera; family Drepanidae; genus Drepana; species Drepana arcuata. The sequence continues at coordinate 29,442 of JACCPG010010242.1, read as the reverse complement.
TGCAGAATCATGGGAGGACGCTCTGCTGGAGTCCGACGGGTGTCCAACGGTGAAGGAAGTCTCTTCTTCGTGGTGCAGAGAGGTAGCTGGCGTGGGTGTATTGGAATGCGGTAAATGTGACCCTATGGACGTCATGGAGGAAGGCTGCCCGCCGTCGCTGCCTGTCTTCTTCATGTAATGCGCGTAACTCGCCACCCACTTGATCAAAGTCACGCGGCACAAAACATACTCATCTTCTAGTATGTTGTGTTGGACTGGCAAGTCTAAAAGATCAAAATAATACATGTATTGCAAGATTTTAGGGTGAATATAAATAAATTTCAAGGATATAATTTGAATCAACTATTAAATACTCACCGAGATTAGGTTTGTATAATGAATTTTTCGTATTAAATTGTGGGCATATAATTGGCAGATAATATATTCTGAATTTCTCTAATAAAAAAGCAAAAGTTCGCATTGATTTCGCATGCGACCTATCCCTCCACTGGATTTTCGTAACTGATGTAGCCATGCCATCTAGCAAGATTTCAAAAAAATACTTGGTTTCATTATCAATACTCTTCTCGTTGGTATTCGGCGGGAGCAGAGGTTGGATGTCCACACTTTGGACAGGATTCAAAGCATTCGTGTCGTGGAATATTGACGCCGATACATTCGCCAGTTTCCCCATTATTCCCGTCGGAGTTTGTTCTACGACCACTTTCTTTGCATTATCAAGGCTAGAGTTGAAGTTAGGATGTTGCATGATGTCTTCAACACTAAAATCGCTTGATTCGTGGACTGCATTCCCAGAAGCGTCGGTCAGCCTTGCTTTAGGTGGCGAGCCACTTGATATGCAAGGCTCGGGCAGACCCGGCACGAGGGAAGCAAACATTCTGTGAACTTCGAGGGGCGCATTGTCGCCAAGTGCTTGATACCACAGTAGAAAGTACCTAAAGAAATTTGTCATTAGTTATGACAATAAAATACTATAGAGTCATAGAACTACAATAACTACGTTAATTATTACCTTATTGATTCGGCTCGTAGCTTTTGTGAGTTCCCAACATGTAGGAGTTTGGAAAATATTCTTGTCAACGAGTGCAACTGCCACCTCTTTCCAATTAGTTCTGGTAGAAGACATAGTACTTTCTCCAGGAGGGCCAGGGCCGCTTCGAGCTCCTCTTTACCAGCTTTGTGAACTATAATATGGCATTAATATTGACCTCAGTTATATATTACTCCAATACTCAGTAGATTAGTGTTAAATGAAGCAAAACAAAATGCTTTTAGTATGGTCATTAGAAATCTATTATGGCTTTTATTCCTTTGAGTCAATTCTGTATTATTCATTACTGTCGAGTCCTTGAAATAGACTATGGGGAAATATGTTATTCTTACTATGATAATGTCAGTTATTTTGAATGAAGCTCCATGTATTATATTACCCAAGCAAGTTGTTTTGCTACCAATGCATTGAGGAAAATACCATTACATCTATACATATATATTGGTTGTTTGTTTTTGTAATAATTATGGATTTAAGGTACCATCTGCCTGGTTATTACTTTACCACAGCTAAACAATTGATGATAAATATATAACTTATGCTCTGAATATCTTTACTCACCCTATTAAGTTATCTATTTAATGCTTTATAAAGAATGACATGATGTATAAAGAAAGAAAAGCGTCCCTGAAGGCTGGGCATGTGTACCTTTCACACCTTCTTGTATCCTTATTACTATATATAGAGGTATATTTAGCCAAGTGGCAACTGTGAACTCCATCACTGTTTCGCGAGAAACATCAACAATACAGAGAATTCTAATTCCTTCTATATAAAGCTTGTGGTTTGATAAATAACTGTATGCAAGTTCTATTATTTATTATATTATAAGTTCAGAAAAATACTCATTGAAAGACTGCGGGGGTTTGAATCTGCATTATTGAATTTTCTGACGTCAACTAAACCCATTCGGCAACCAAGGCTCTTATACTAATGATAACCAAATGCGTGTTCAAGCCACACTTTACTTTAAAACATGAGTTCTATGATATTTGAATGTAACAAAGGTAGCTATGTAATATGACAGGATACATGACCAAATATGATTGTTAATCCAGGTGATGTAAAGCCAGCAACTATCTATTGAACAAGCAGATGATAAATCAGATAAGATAAAACATCTACCAAGGTTACTGTGAGGATCTTTAACTCTGAAGTGGTATGGTATTGTGACACAACTTTGATTCAAATGATGTTCAAATATATTTTAAAAAAGCACCTTTATGCTATTGAAAAGCAAAGGGAAATACCACATGATTAGAAAAAAAAAACTATGTATGTAACCTCATGTTTCCCAGTGCCAAATATTATCTGATCAAAATTCATAATGAAAGGATTATGTCTTTAGCTACCATTGTATTTACAGTGTGGCATGCAATAATAATGCACCTTCCCAATATTATTATATGATTATTATTTTAATAATTGTTAAATATATTCAAGCATCATTTATTGTCTCTTCAATAATAAAAGAGGTGGTACATGGCACAAGACTGTGTTGTCTAAAACACCCACACTCACCTAGATGGAACGGAAGTTCTGTACCGCAAAAAAACAGAAAATATTAATGTAAATATATCAGAAAACACACAAATTTTATTAATAGTAGTATAAACTAACCAAACGGGTAATCTAAACACATATTGAAATGTTTAGAGGTTGAATACAGTAGTTAAAATGTTGTGAATTAAAATAAAACATGTTTGATATTTGATCAATCTAATATAAATAATAATATTCTCTATCTATGTTATTGATTTAGAGGTAAGTTAATGGAATTTGCAACATTATTTACAACTACATACTTATACTTTGATTTCAGTTAAATAGGCAATATTATTTAGAGGGTTATCATTACTATGTTACAGCGAATGTTTAATTTATTTACCTCGTTGGCGAAGATTATTTTCTGCTTGAATGAAGTTGTCATACAATATAAAATAAACATGGCTGAAGTTCCCTTCAAAGTAGGTTTTTGATTCATCAATGTCAAAATGCTCTGAAAAAAAAATATATATATTAGAATGGTAATTTTTTTAAAAATATATTATGCAATTGGTATGTTGCACATCTACAGTATTAAAAAATAAGTTTGATAATTTATGTAATAAGGCTTAGTCATGCAATAACTGTAGGATATGAATGAGGGTTTTTGAAGTATGTTGCATTTACCAGGATTAACCAGAGAAAATTACTATCAAAATATACAATTTATAATAATCATAAATAAACAAATGTAACTGGTAAAAACCAAACAAATGCTAACACATATGTTTTAGCATTGTTATACTGATGTTATCATCGTCAACAAAAATAACAGTAGTAATGGAAGACGTACCAACTACAGTTATTCTCAACTAATTAGCATGTGTGGCATGTATGGCGTGAAGCAGTTTATTCCAGGTCATTAAGGCCTGGAATTAGTTTTATTGGGTAAAAATAAAACTACAATACTCACCTAGGACAATTTTTAAATGTTTTAGTCGGGTTGCAGAGTCCTTTTTGGAATCTTGAATCTTAACTGAAGACTTTTTAACATCTTGATGAGATTTTTTGGTAAACATGTCGAAACTTATTTTACAACGTCCTATCGCAGATTCCTTCCATTATCAGAGTTAAAAATATAATAGTTTCACATTGTTTTCTTCAAGTTTTCACTCCCATTTTGACATTTCATTTCACTTGCAAAAAATCTCAGTTGACGTAAACACGATCGCGTTCATTCATGACATGCGTTCGGATTATCGTACAATACAAATAAAACCAGTTCGGTAAGTAACATTTTTATTAATAAAAATCGAAAAGGATACAAAAATACCGTATATTAAAGCTAACCTCATATATATTATGGTTGGTGACTGGAATTTTGGTGCTACGACAAATATCCTAAAAAAATTTTTAACCATAAAAAGATTTTGTGTTTGTCGGAGTTGTCGGATATACAATTTGTTGTGTCATTATGTGAAATAAAATTATTTGGATATATCCAATTACAATTGCATCATTGATGAAACCAATAAGTTGTTAAAATGTTGTTTTAAGATACCTAACAAGAGACAATAGACGCCAAATCTTCGGTCTCAATAGGAAGCTTGCTCACCACAGAAACATAACTGTACCTACGCAGAAGTAGTGGCTGTGATCTTCTGAAAGAGGAGGTCCTTTCAATCACATCCGTCTTACAATGTGCCCAATTTATTTCACCTGCCCCCACCCAAGCCCGGGTCGCATATTGAGCTTCTGCTCAATATGCGACCCGGGCTTGGGTTTTTAGATTTAAGGATATTTTCGATTTATGCCTTTCTAGGCATAAATCGAAAATATCCTTAAATCTTTTTAAGCTTAGAGGAAATATTATATACCTAAATATTTGCGTACCTAATGTTAAAATATTCGCAAATTCTGTATATAATTGATGATTTATCATAACGATGTTATTATGTTGAATGTCGGCGATGGACTCGCCATCTATCACGTAGGCACCTAAAATATATCTCTGCGGAAAGTAGGTGTGTGGGTACTACGTATACACCTCTGCCTACCCCTTTGGGGACCCACGCCATGTGGGTAGGCATGAGGATGTTATGATATAGTGATAACTCAGCGTTAGGTACTCCTTAACAACAGTATCATGGCATGGCAGTATCTTCAGCATGGTTAAGTTTAAAACTCAGAACTTTTTTAATGTACATACAAAGATTCTACAAAAGCTTGTGTGGAACCACAATCCGCGGCCAGAATAACGCTTCGTAATCGCAATACCTACTCTTTATTGGAAAAATACTTGTTTCGAGTTGTAGGTACGCGACCGGCAGCGTGATCGTACGGTTATTTGCGTTTATCTCATTGTCTAGTCACAATCAGGCGTACATAAGAGTATGTGCGCGTGGTGACCTCTGCAAAGTTTTTAGTAAAATTTAATATTAAAATATTAAAACTATTTATTATAAAATATTAAATATTTATTAGTACCAGTAGCGGCAAATTCAAATAATTAAAATTGTATCTTTGGTATGCACTGTTGGTGCGGTGCACCTTCGTAAATAAATAAAATTTAATTGTACATAATTAATAAGCTCAGTGTTTCTTTAGTTCCGGGAACAATATTGTTTGATAGAATGTGTAGGTCAATTTTCGTAATAGTGAGTTTAGTAGTTCAAGTAACAATTGCACAGAATGATGCTAACTCCGATGCAATAGCATTCCCTGAAATGGAAGAAGATTTAACTCAGCTTAACAAAGATGTAAGTACGCATTAATTATGTTCATAATATTCTGATTGTAATTTCCATCATTTCAACGGAATTTACGAAAGTAGCTATTAACCTGTTATCAGGTCCTCTGTAGCTTATTTATCACATTAGGTACCACCTGTCATGATAATATAAGTATGTAAATAAATAAATAAAAAAAAATAAAAACTTTCTACTATAGTTATCTTTATTTACAATAACAACAATTACCCACTTTAGTTTATAGGTAAATAATTTTAAAACTATATTTTGATATTCGGGTTAAAACTTTTCTTACTAAGTATAAATTTGCCGTTCGTTTGTCTCGCATTAAGTTTCGAGTTTGCAATTAAGATGTTTTATGTGCGGTTAACCATGGATCCTTAGAGGGCTTATGCTGACCCCACAATTGGAGCCGCATAATTTCTTTCGCTAAATCGAAGCTGAGTGTGACAGCTAGTTGGCTGTAGAAATAAGTTTAGAAATAAGTTTGATTAAGATTGGAGACAGAGAAGAAGAAGAAGTAAACGGTTTAAGTTACGAAAATATCATGTATGAGGGAATTGTTCCTCTTTAAAAGTTCTAAAAAAAGTCCGCGACAGCATAGTCTATCTTTTAAGATTGACTCACTAGAACCTTTTTTATGGCAATCAAGTCCACGATGTGCTCCTGAACTACTTAACCGATTTCAATCAAATTTGCACACCGTACTTATGCAGTTTGATCCAACTTAAAAAAAGGATAGCTTACATCACAATTGGACCCGATAGGTGGCGCTGCGATCGTGTTCGGGATCGTGGAAATCATTGATATAGGGTTTTTTATATCAATGGTGGAAATTTTACTTTTTCACCCGGGCGAAGCTGGGCGGGACAGCTAGTACATGATATTTGCGTAACTTAAACCATTTACGCAGCGCACGCAACGGAAGCTCTCAAAAAGGAATATTTTTCCCGTTCTTGCAACATTTTTCATTTATGCTTCGCTCCTATTTGTCGTAGCATGATGTTATATAGCCTAAAGCCTTTCTAGAGAAATGGACTATCCAACACAAAAATAATTTTTCAATTCCAACCAATAGTTCCTGAGATAAGCGCGTTTAAACAAACAAACAAACAAACTCTTCAGCTTTATAATATTAGTATTAGTATAGATAATAATTATTAATAATCGACAATATAACAAGCTTGCGAAACAGGTATATGTATATGACGTCCATTAATCTGTTCTTTTGTTGAATTTTTGAACGATGACGGCTACTACGTCCGGTAAGGCCCCAAGATCACTTACACTAGTCCGGTTATATATCGCTTTGATAATAACGGGAAAATACTTGTTAATTACGTGTTTTACTTTAATAATAATTAACTCGGCTTCGATATTATATTATGTGGAGCTGGTGAATAACACGATTACAAAAACTTATTGAAAGAAGTTTGGTGGTTTGAAATCATTAGGCACTGTTAGGTACTAGCTCTTTCGGTAGATCCAAATGTCGTTTAGCTTACTCAAAGTAACCTTACCAATTTTACCTTACCGTAACCACGATACTTTAGGGTAGTTTTTTTATATATCACACGGGTGGCAAACAAGCATGCGGTGAGCGGCTACCGCCACCTATGGACGCTTGCAACACCAGTTGTATCGCTCGCGCCCTGCCGACTCTGCAGCAATCTTTTCACACCCTGCTTGAAGGAACTCCATGCTGTATTCTCCAAGTAAAACCTCAACGGGGACTTCATTCCACAGCCTGATCGTCCGTGGAAGTTAGTAGTAGTTAAGTGTCTACAGGAAATATCATAATGAAATCTTGTATTCCAGAATAGGCAACCGGTCTTCATGCCTGCCAAGTGTCATGAAAACGAACTATACTATCCAGGTGATAAAGAAGACGACTGGATCTGTGACTGCAGGGCAGGTACTACGAGGAAATCTATTTAAATTTACTTGCATAATAAAGCACCTGTACATATAAAAATGCTGCGACGTCCGACTATATGAACACGATTTGTATTAACTATTAAAACAATTAGAGTATGCTGCTGAGAATAAATATCTCTGTAAAATTTTTGATTATTATAAAAAAATTACCTGAGATAGGGGTTAACAGGGTTATTACCGTTAGATTACACGAAACAAAATGTTATAGAATTTTTTTACATTTAATCGGTTGTATTCCCAAGCGAAGGCAGCAACTTTGACCCTACCTACCTCTACTTCCTATGAATAATAAAATTATGTCTCAGTGGAGCACATTATCCCATCCCATTATCGAGCATATTATGTTTTCAAAATCAAAATTTCCTCCGTGTGGAGTAATAGTGGCTGAGTGAATTAAGTACTAATTAATAGTTAGTAGAATTCCAAAGTCTTTCAAACACTTGTCAAACCCAAAGTCTATTCATACGAGTTTTTCTTAGCTTAGATAATCTGTTTGAAAAATTCAAAGACACTAAGTCGTGACTAAGATGGGGCGTCAGACTCGCCATCTGTCACTCTATCTACAGCGAAAATAGGGTGTTATTAGGTATGTACGAAGGCATTAAGACATAACGAAACGACTTGTTTGTTCCAGCACATTTATACCACCCTGGAACGGACATGTGTTGGCCGGCGTTCCAGCAAGGCCCGTGTGCCGAGAAGCAGTACTTGATCCTGCCAAAGGACTCCGTTGTACCCGTGTGCGAGGTGAATCCTTGCAATGACAACGGATTTGTACTATGGAATGGGAAGTGCGAAAAGCTGGGGACGATTTGTAATTCTAACAAGCTCCTCAGACCGTCGACCATAGCCGTGAATGCAACCACACTTTTAGTCGCCTGTGAACAGCTAAGGTTTAATTTGCGACTAGGAGAGGAAGAGACAGCCGTGCCAGCGTGTCGCCCAGGCGGCAGGAGGAGTGGTCAAAACAAATGTGTTCCTTCCTAATAAAATAATTATTCGTCTAATCGTCGTAAGATTTGTTCTTTCGTAACTCCTTGGCGTATTCATCTACTACGACTTTCACCGCTCTCACTTTTAGTAAACTAAATCATTATCATTCACAATAGAACTTACAGTACAGTGCTCACAGCTCCTGACTACGATGCTTGAGGTGGTTCGATTCACGATGTCTTTGGAAAAAAAGTGGCTGCGAAAGTGTGTGGAAGAAGAGGCTGAGACACCAAAGGAGAGGAATGTTAAGAGTTCTCAAAACTGGCAAGCTGTATGAAGATACTGATGAATCTGTATGAAGCGAAAGAAATTCGTAAGTTTAGAGAGAACTGGCGCTCATTCTCTCTGCCTCCCCGTGAGGGACTCGGTGTGATGATATATTTGTAACGAAAAACGATTTAGAAACTTTGTAAATCAATAATAGTTTCGTTAATAGAATTGCTTGAAAACTTGTGCAATAACCCAACCTTGCACAGTATGGTACAGCACCTTGTAGTCATGACAACCGGCGGGCGTCCGCCGGTAACCATGACGACCACACAACCTGGCACACACAACACAGTCCTTGTCATCGCCGTTTATTTACCAATTACTTCAATAGACACGGAGACACGACACGGTGTCACATCACCCGCTTTTCTGTCGCGTTACTTGTATTTAATCTGGTAGAAGATTTTTTTGTGCTGTGTAGAGAATGGCGTAGGTACTTGGTCAAAAATGTGTGCTGGGTTTGCGAAGGTTAAAGTTGATTGGCGTCTCAAGTGATTTGGAAAGTTTTCGAAGTTTTCAAAGTGAAGTGCAGTTTAAAGAAGACGATTAAGTATGCTACTAAAATGTGGTAAGAACTACTATGCTTACATACATGCATACATAGGTATATTGTTATTTATTACATTAGATTTTGCGAAAGTGTTCTATTTTTCCTAATAAAGTCTATGTAATTATAGTAAATACGTAAAACAAAATGAAATGCCGTAAAACACATAGTTGTAGTTTAAAATCCGGAACCAGATCCGATTTTCTTTTCGGTAGTGACATCAATAAATTTGGATGAATTTTAGGTACCTTAAAATATGACGGATGACTTTTGTTTTCATCTAGATAACTAACACACAAAGCCTACACCCTACATACTAGTTTATTAGACAAACCTTGTACCTGTTACAGGTATCAGTGTCAAATACATATTCTTAGACAAAAACTAACATGGATAACTACTTAAACATATAGCTACCAAATATGCATCATGACGCAAGTTTTTGTTATTGGCTCGGCGGCATTCGCGCCGGCAATCATTAGAACCGCGACCAGGCTATTTTCAGTGGATCTCTTCTTTCTTCTAGTTTTTTTGTTATATGTACTCTCTTACTAATGTGAAGTTCTAACATAGAGTTCCTTATATCTTAACGCATTCCCTCAAGAGTACCCGAAGGGGTATGCAGAGATCCTACTCCATGCAATAAAGGCTGTTGCATATGGATGAAGCAAAGGAGGTATGTAAGATTACAGAGAACTGGCGTCTCTTTGCTTAGTCAATGCAAAAGTCGTCATGACGATAAAGTTGGGTTAATATGTAGTTCGAACACCATATGTCCGGATATGTCATGTTCTGACAAAAAGACTTTGTTATTTTAGTGAAATTAAGGTGTAGGTACCGCTGACCTGGCTCCGAAAGTGAACGCTTCATTTCCATATTATCGCGACCGCGGGCGAGCTTGCTCCTATCGCGATTGATCGGTGACCCACATGCGCTGACCACAAACACGGCTAATTCTTATTTACTGCCAATCCTCGTGCGACCTTCGATTGTTGCGGAACTTATTGTTACCGTAAGGTAACCATACGTTCCACTTCGCTTGATCTACTTTTTAGTACAATTCAGTGAGGATCTAACACTACAGTAAGATTGATTATTAAAGGGAGAGTTTGCACGCTTGGCATGTATAATTGGTGAATTGGGCGACCTCTTTCGGACGATGGAGAAAGTTTGGGCAAAATTTGCAAATGAAATGGAAATTTATAAGGTTGTTTCTGATTATTTCTTTGCATCAGATAGCAAATGGCAATGGCAAAGTTAACTGACAAATCTTCGTATAATCGTATAATCATATAATCGTATATCGTATAATTTAAGTGATATAACTAGAGAATAGCTAACAGTTAACGATAGAAGAAGAATGATGACTTGATATATTCCTTGAAAATATTCATACATACATTTACATACATATCATCACGCCAAGTCCCTAGCGGGGTAGGCAGAGAGTATAGAGCGCCAGTTCTCTCTAGACTTACATACCCCTTTTGGTTCGTCCACATTCATCAGTCTCTTCATACATGCTCGTCGGTTTCGAGTACTCTTAACGTTCTATTAAAATAGTAAGAGGAAATAGAAAAATACAACGACGTCTTCCGTTCCAGATTGGTTGACAGTATGAGGCCTCCACTTTAAGATGTTTCTAGCTCCTAAGCTTTACCAGTTTTCACCAATTTTTGCGTGAAAGATAGCGAGTCCATCGCCGTTACTCAAGCACGACTATGCAGATGCCTTTGAATTTCTTTTTCGAGGTTTCCTTCACTGTTAAGCTCGTGGTGTAAATAAGCACTATACTTAAGTTCAGAAAAACTCATAGGTACATTCGGGATTCGAACTTGCGATCTTTGTGTTGCAGGCAACTACTGGAACCACTCGGCCACCATGGCTTTACTTTTAATTTATTATTATTATTATTTATTCATTAGAGGATAATAGAAGAAGAAGAAAGATAACAGACGACATGACAGCTTCTTAAAGAGTTTTTTTAGATAGAATAATGGGAATAGAAAGACCTAGTATGTGACTCAAATCAAAGAAATCGTTCCTTTTGGGAAGGAACTATCTTATAGAAGCAAATATCTTTAGATAATGCATAGATAGAACAGACGCAAATGGAATTTAGTTTCAGTGATTATGATATGAAAAATATGACTTTGGAGGGACGGGTATACCGGGATTATTAGGTAGACCAGTAAGTAGTGAAAAATAAACTTCCTTTTATGCAGGTGTGTAAACCCGCATGCGCTTCATATGTCAAAATCGTGTGCACTCGAGGGCAGAGTAAACATCGCTAGGGAGGAACTGGGTCGGTGACCTAGTTTTCAATATGTTTTATCATAATAACGTGAAAATGCAATTACTCACTTACGTTGTTTGATTGTAGAAGCCAACGACAGGAAATTACTTGTAGAGTATGAAATCGGCCTCTAGCCTGCTATACTGCACCGGGGGCTTTACCATGACGTCTAGATACATCTGTCCCTTTCGCACTCTTGAATAATTTGATTTTATTCATTACCTCTAATGACTCATTGCTTTCATAAAGATTAATCGCAACATGAACTTTACGATGAAGGAAACATCGAGAGGAAACCTGCATAATTTGAGGATACATGTATAGTCGTTCTTAAGAAGCGGCAATGGAATTCACCACCTGTCAGCACTTGGCGTGATAAGCCAGTCAGGATTTGAATATGCTATCTTGACTTTGAAGTGACTTCATTAAAAACTCGGCCACCACGGGCCTTAATTTTTTCTCTTTTTTCTCTTGTCTTATATTTCTTAGAATAGGTGAATAGAGTTCTAGATCCTTTGTAAAGTTACGACAGTGTATCGACTTAGTACTTTAACGTTAACAGCAATCTTTGGTCCTTTGGTATATCGAGGCCAGTGGGTCAACACGTCTGATCTGGGGGCTTAACTGCAGGGTAACACGAGAGGGATTTAAATTAAATATTACCAAATAGGTCGACTCGGAGCTGGCATTGCGTGAGACTCGTGCTCTAGCGTCCTGAAGCGCGAAATAGCGTGTTTACATAATAGTGTACGTAACATTGTTAGGCCTAAGCCTGGATTTAATTTAAAAATAAATATTATAAAGAGGAAAAATTTGTATGTAAGTATGTCAAAAAGTACTGGACCGATTTCAAAAATTCTTTCACCATTTGAATGCTACATTATCACTGATTAATATAGTCTAATTTTTTTTTGCAAGAATTTTTTTTATGTCAAAATGTAAAAAAAAAATATGTCCAACCGTAGTTTAAAAATAAAGAGGTAGGTTGCGTATCTTGATAAAAACTGTCGTTTGATGTTGGAACCAGTATACCAATAAGGCCGGATGGATTTGGATCCATTATAAAAAATATTAACATCTTTTAAGTACAAAGCATATTCACGTTACATATAGGCCACTTGTTCAGGCCAAATAATGCGTAAATCACTTCTACTACACTTTCACCTCTTCTATACTAAAGCAGTAACTCGTTTTCTGTGATATCTTGCAACTTTGTTATTTGATACTAGCTATGCCCGCGACTTCGTCGGCGTGGACGTCTTCTTTTATCTTTCGTAAAAATGTTTTTTTTAAAATAAATAGTATCCTATGTTACTTCTAATACCTCCAAGACTATGTGTACAAAGTTCTATGATGATCGGTTTAGTAGTTTTTACGTGAAAGCGTAACAAACAAACTTACATTCATATTTATAATATTAGTAAGGATGGTATGTCCAATTTATAGATTGAAACATGTACCGGCTATCTATAATTAATATATACCTATATGTACTTATAACAATTGTACCCACCTAAAATCTTTATATATATATATATATATATATATATATATTCCTTCTGTGTGTGTTTGTCACTGAACTCCTACGAAACGACTGGAGCGATTCTGATGAAATTTTCTGTGTGTCTTCACTGTGGTGGACTCGAGAATAGTTTAGATTCAGAATTGGATATACCTGATAGGTGTTTCAGGAAATTTAATTTAATGCTCGTAAACACACTCAAAGCCACGTCAGAGCACATTGATCCATCTCGTGCGTATAATAATAATATTTAGAAGAATGTTTGAGGATCGCATACTTTGATCAGTTTTCAGGAGCGTTATAGTTACTTGAATACACTTAAATCAATTTGGAAATCCTTGAAAAGTTTGTGTAGTGTTATCACGCGCGAAATGATCTCTAACTCGCAGCCTAAATTATGTTAGTGTGATAAGAATCAGTTTGGTGGTAGCGGTGGTGGCTTACGTCACTTGTCACTCAGACACCACCCTCCACCACCGAACCCATTCCACCTTCATTATAGGAGCTCTAGTGACCAGTCAAACTTGGCCTGTACTGGAATCTAGAACAAGTAAATATTTTACTAGACCTGATAGGTACATTGGAACTGGTCTGCAGGCTGTCGATTTCACAGCTAAAGGCAATGTTTGACATTTCATGCTACAGTAATGCTACGACTAATGACCATCACGCACGGAACGCAAGTGCCCAACACTTATTCAAGGTCTGAACAATTACCGCGCATTTTATTCTAAATTTTACTATTCCTATTTGTATTTGCAGTGCGCTAGTCCGATTACTAACACACAGCAAAGTTCCAGATACATCGACCAGTAAGTTTATATCTGATAGTCTCTAGATTTGACGTGAGAATAGAAGTAAACAATTAAGAGCATTTTTGGATTTTATCTTTAAAAGAACTTAACGAATGTAAATGAGAACTTAACTCAGTTAAATATTCAGTTCTTTAAGGGATATCGTAGTTTTAACATCAAATGCAAAGTTATTATTCTGTTATCCCTAACCACGCTTACTTTGTTAACTAATACTTTTTTTTCAAAATCAACTAGAAGCCGCAGGTTGTAGATATAGTGCAATCGATTATTTGATTTTAAAATGCGAATATTTTGGGGGTTTTGAGCCAGTGAGCACAATACAGTGCATTTCTTTTTGACCGTATACGTTCCAAGACCGTATTCTGTATTTATTTTATCTTATTTTTTTCTGTTTGCGAACTTATTCTCAGTTCAGGCAGAGTATGTCTTTTTGGTATTACAACGCATAGGTGGTGCTATCTGGTCGTCGTTTGTCTGTCGCTTTAGCGATTTAAGAAAATCCAATCAATATAATATATTCCCACATCACAGATGGTTATGGTATCCAGCGACCAAACCGTTATATGTACGTATTCAGCAACGGATTTTGCTGCAATATTTTGCATAAAATTGCGTATCCTTGCAGTTTCTTGGTGGTTTATTAAGGGAAATTTTTGAACCAGTGGCCTAAGGAGCCTATTTATTGTTAATATTTTTACGCGATAAGGTTCATACAATCAATACATATATATTTCTAACTTGAAATCGTCACACATATAAGCTTACTATGTAAGATCGGTGGTAATTATGCGTTACGTATAATTCTGGTATATATTCTTCTGAGCCTTTGTAGGCATAGTTGACCTGCTTTTGTGCTATAAGTGAAGAGGTAAGGTGTTGGGCGGGCGGTTGGGCGGCGTTGCGTGCGCCCGCCCAGCGCCTCCCTGTCCGGCGCCGGGCGGGCAGCGGCCAGTCGGAGGCTCGCGCCCTCCGCGCCTGCTCGCCCGCATCGGCGCTGTGCTTCATGTCACGTGCACACTAACACCTTTGTTATGGACAAGCGCGCCAGCAGCGGCCGAAGCGAGCCGATTCCCAGCATTCTTAAGAAACCTAAGAGCCGACATAAAGGGGACCTCCTCGACAAGAGATCTAAGATCAAACGAGAGAAAGTGGAGGTCTCCAAGAGGAGCGGAGATGTGACGGCGCCACTGCCGCAGGGCTGCACGCCGCTCATGTATGCCTGCCAACAGGCCGACTACAAAGCTGTTGTCGACATACTCAACAAGGATGTGAGTCTCCCCCAATAGGCTAAATATGCCCATTATTCGCCATGTCATACACACATGCCGAAACACCGTCATTTCGATTGTCATCAGAGAGCATTACTATCGAACGCTGAATGTATTCTAAACAGTTGCGTGACCCTGTGTTACCACTCACATAAATAATATTAAGTATGCACCCTTTAATAAGTTAAATATTTAATACATCTCTTAGTGGAAATACAAATTTACCCACACAACCGAAGTTATTGCAAAGCGATTATGGTTGGTGGAGGAATATGATGAAAATCTTAGGTTTTGATGTACAGCGCAGGGAAAGCACGCGATGTTACGTCGAGCTGTCAGCTAGCCTTGTAAACAAGCTGGCTTCTACCCTGCGGCCGACAGACTGCACTCCGGTATTGCTATCAATAATTAACATTAACACTTCACTTTATTAGAGGACTTTTTAGTCAAGAAGATCCTACTGCCTTTTCGTGATGTTTACTAGTCGTAATAATTACCCAATAGTGAATCGATGAAATTAAATATATTATCCATTTGGAAATAATTACCTACTATTCTCAAAATAAAAAAAAACATGCATGGTATTTAACAAAATATATACATACGAGTATTTGCCGCGATAAAGCCGGTGGCAAGGGGTGAAGTCAATCAATAATACTCAATCGTTACGAGTACAAAATCGAAAAATACAATAGCGACGGAACAGTCACATGCACTATTACGATTTATAGGACGACAACAAGAAGGTTTCAACGAGCGTTTGCTACAAAGCTATTTCGGGAATCGAGCGAAGCTAGTAGAGCATGCCTTGCGGATCATTATTCAAAAGTTTCATGCTTTTCATTAGCAACCATTCATACTGTAGTCAACTATTATCCATTTTCAATCGGAGCGTACTTAGTACAAATAATATATGGAACACGTAGTATTAGTCTGCTTTATTTATGCCACAAAGGTAATTACGAACTATGTTGTTAGCGCCGTAAGGTGCTCTGAATTTAAGGCAATATACAGTGACCGTGCTGGTGCAAAAGATGCAAAAGAAAGTTCATTTTTTTTATACAACAAGAGCGGAAAACAAGCATACGGCCCACCTGATGGGAAACGGTTACCGTAGCCTATTTACGCTCACGATACCGAAGTATCACTTGAGCGTTGCCACTCGGTCGTTGTTCGGAGAGTTATAGTGTGTTGGCAGCATAATGGGTTTAATCCCTCTACTTCCAACACAATGTAACAATCCTCCCCCCTCCCCAAGGAGGTCATTACTGGAAACCTTATTCACTGCGTAGGAACACAACACAAAAAATTGTGTTATTTGGCTACGGACTTCTGTAAGGTGGAGGTCCTGCCCCAGTCGGGCAGCTCCGAATTCGAACGGGAAACCCGTTATGCCCTACCCCTCTTAAGATTGTAGGTTCAAATCAAAATGGTCTATACCAATGGGGTTTTCAGAGTTTTAGTACGGAGACTTTCACGAGCCTGACGTTTAATTACGACGAAATATAAATATGTATATAAGGTTACGGCTGGAAGACGGCTCGCGCCACCTTTCACGTTGGCACCTGAATATGTCCTCGGCGGAAGGCGATGGCGTTTCAACAATTCCTACTTATTTAAATTGGAGAAATTTTCAGCCTTCATCAGTCCGTGTTCGTGATCGAGGGCTACGGTGTGCGGTGCACTACTGCGCGTCCAGTGGTGCAGGCGCTAGTGGGGCGGCGCGCGCTGCTTGTGCAGACCGAGTGCTGATGGCTGCGCCCGCGTTGGCCGACGCTCGCGACACTGACGGCCTCACACCCCTACATCTTGCCGTCGTGCATGGGAATGTGCCACTCGTCCAGACCCTCCTGGCAGCCGGAGCTGATGTCAACGCCAGAGACGACGAGCACCACACTGTAGTGCATTGGGCGACTGGTAAGCACGCTACCTTCAGTCAATTCGGAAGCTTTTATCTAATCAGTAGGAAAAGTTTGATTGGAAGTTGTTAAATTGTTTGTTATAGATAAACTAAAAAACTGCCTTAAATTAAAGATTTAAAAAAGAAATCTTTAATTTATTAAAGCTATATTATTCCGAGTAATAAGAGCTGTATTTAAAAAGAAAAATAATTGTGGGTGAAATTGGTATTAAAATGCAAATAAAAGCAATCGTCCACATCAGACTTCCATAGCAAATAAGCCGTCCATATATCTTAAAGCAAATGGTTCCCTGCAAGGAATAGCTGTAATCAATTTGATAGACCATAAAGACTCTCCACAAAGTCGCGGTTGGCAGTGATTCGTTATCTGAACGGTGTCACTGAGCGGTGGTTGTGGTTATCACCGACTCACGCCGCGGTGGCACGCGACCAATTACTAACCTCACGATGCTTCATGCCAATCACAAGCTGTTTCTGCAAATGAGGTCTTACTTCGTAGTTCGTCTTTGATTAAATATACCAATACCAAGAACACCAAGTACGATGTTCCTGAATATAAGTGTGTGTGTATATTCATTCGGGACTTTCAAAACATGAAACCACGAGAACATTAACAAAACAGATCACGCAGAGTCCCTCAACCCCCGGGGTAGGAAAAGAGAGTAGATCTGTTCTCTTTAGACTTACAAAACTCTTTCACTCCATTCACATTCATAAATCTCTTCCTACATGCTCGCCGGTTTATTAGGTAACAATACTTATTAAGTAGGTACATATTTAATTTGAAGTTGCAAAATATGTCTATATTGTACTCGTGTTATAAGTGAAACTTAAAAAAAAAAAAAAACTTTTTGTTCTAAAAACATAATATATGCAAGATACCTACTGGACTACAAACATTTTAATATTATTCTCAACCTTATTGTGACATTAACAATCGATTCAAATTTTTATTACTCATATTAAGTATTTAATTCTTTAATTTGTTTTCCAAATACATACATAATCATAACGCGGAGTCCCTTTGGGTAGGGAGGACTGTTTTATAGCGTACATTTTTCTAATTTATACGTAACTTACCATTTAAGCCTTGTGACCATTATGCCTACTTTTGTGAAAAGTTTCATAACATCGCGGCAGTAACAATAATGAATGGCTGAACCTGTTTACTAGCTGTTATGGTTACATAACATACGTGGAGTTCTCCATAAAAAGTATAGTATGAGTAGGTATACTACGAGCAAAATAATTTTTTTTTATATAAGAAAATTTGTGTTTGTACATGTGTGTAAATAAGCTAAATGTAGGTTACATGTTTCTTAAAATTTCAAACGAAATAACTGGAGGGATTTCGACGAAATTTGGAACGATGATAGAAACTTTGTCATTTGTCGTATTATTAAACCTGCATACGTCTGAGAAGAAATTCAAAGGCGTATGTATAGTCGTGCTTGAGTAACGGCGATGGACTCGCCATCTGTCACGTTGGCACCTAATATACCTCTGGCGGAAAGTGGGTGTGTGGGTATTACCTATACACCTCTGCCTACCTCTTCGGGGACCCTTGTGGGAAGGCGTGAGGACATATTATTATTTATTATAAGGTCTCGCAGGAGTCGTCCAACTACAGTATGTGTAAACATGTATTTATTCTCTGTTGTTGTAACATGCTTTAACCCAAATCTCAGTGTAGATAGGGTTCTAGCCACTCGAAATAAATATCTGGAACATATATAAGCAAATTAAATCTATAGGTACGTACGTACTTGCATGATGGCCGCACTACCTACAATACTTTTACCTTAGTTTTAAATGTTCTTTTTTTTATTTCTTTTATATATATCCTGAGGCCTTTCCACAAGAGTCCCCGAAGGGGTAGGTAGAGGTGTATAGGTATACCCACACAACCACTTTCCGCCAGAGATATATTTAAGATGCCAACGTGACAGATGGCGAGTCGTTTTTTATTACTAGGTCAATTTGTGTGGAATCGTATTAAGGCAATATTATTTAATTTGTGTGGAATTCACCCAAGGTACTATTATTATTTATAAGATACAGTGTATTTCTGCAAAAACAAAACAATAACGGACGAAGCCGGGCCAGGTCGCTTGCTAAGATATAATAAATTAGCAATCTACTTGAGAATACACAGTACGTCGTAACTTAAATAAAAAACTGGCGGGTTTTTCCAATTCAACTCATTGTACATGTGGTTTGGTGCGTGGGTGAATGACAAATCATATTTACATATGATTTGTCATTCACGATTATTCTTTTAATTCAATACTTTTATTTATATTATGATGTCCACTTTATTAAATGGCAGTGAATCCTGGGCATGTCAGAGGAATTATGTAATTGTGCGGTGTAACTATGTTAAATCGCAATGAAGAGATTCGTAAAGCAACTGGTGTGAATCAGGGTGGTGATGGCAAAGATAAAGAAAGGCAAGTTACCTTGGTTTTGACATATGAAAAGAGCAGTGAATGAAGGTAAACGAAACAGATATAAAATACGAAAGTGTTTGCAGGTAGTAGCAAAAGAAGACCATATTACAACTACCTAGACCAAATCGATCAAACACTTTAGATTGTGAACGTCAAGACCGAACTCAAATACTCGATTGGAACATATATGAAGTGACTGATGAATATACATTAAGCGGAAGAGGTCTGAGAGTCTAGAGAGAACTGGCGGTCTAAACTTTATGCCTACATGAGGAACTCGGCTAGATAGTGTCCACGAATCACGAGTCCAATATGCCAGTTGGAATCGTTTACTCCGTATATTGTTTGTCCTAGCGTCTACTCGTGATATCTCTTAAGGGTCTGTCAATTAATCACGTGAGGTTCGAAAGGGGGGGAGGGGTTCGACAAAAATCACGAAATATCACAACAGGAGAGGGGGGCACAGTAAGATATAACGTGTACTTATTTTTTCGTCAAACGCGTGATTTCTAAACCGAAAAGCGGCGTGTTTTGTCTAGACATTTTTATCATGGTCCTTAATTTACTAGAATAAGATTATACCGGTATTTAAAAATAATATTATAAAAAATTAAGATTTTTTGCATCGAAATTTGTTCAGCAGTGGGATGTGTAGTGTGTACTAGGATAACAGAAACAGTATAGGCGATGTACGTAGAAATATTGACAATGCAATAGTATTGTTACTTACAAGACCTTTATCAACTATTAGTATCACGCAATACGGAAGGTAAGACCGTAAAGCATAAGTGTTCCGAGGTCACGTCCAGTGATCCTATCCTGAACGAATGTCGCACATCCGCTCAGACATAGGTGTGTCCGGACCTCGACTACTTCTTTTTGGATCTACATATACGAGCAAATAAATATGCAAAAGACATCTACAAAAACAAAAATTTGCATTACCCTTGAAGAAAAGATGCCTATTTGTAATCTATGCAGTAGGCATCGTCTAAGCCTAGTTACGGCATTGTTAGTATATATATAATAAAAATAAAATAAATATCCTCACGCCTTCCCACAAGAGTCCCCGAAGGGGTAGGCAGAGGTGTATGGGTAATACCCACACACCCACTTTCCGCCAGAGGCATATTGGGTGCCAACGTGACAGATGGCGAGTCCATCGCCGTTACTCAAGCACGACTATACATACGCCTTTGAATTTCTTCTCAGACATATGCAGGTTTCTTCACGATGTTTTCCTTCACCGTAAAGCTCGTGGTGTGACTAACCACTGTAGGTACTTAAGTTCAGAAAAACTCATTGGTACAGTCGGGATTCGAACTTGCGATCTTTGTGTCGCAGGCAACTGCTCAAACCACTCGGCCACCACGGCACCATGCACTACGGCAAAGATCGCAAGTAGAAGGCAACTACTCGAAGCACTCAGCCCCCGTGGCTTCTTTGTTAGTCATCGTAATGTTTTGTGGGGTAGTGGCTACTTCGTCCGTAGCTCATATTTAACGGGGAGGAGGGGACGTCCGGCGTCCGACTTTATTGAGCGGCGAGCAAGGTCGGGCCCTTGAACCCACATATCGCGTATGGGCTACTGTATTCAGAATACGAAATACTAAAAGGTCATGTCAGATTGACGGGCTTATGTTTTATTCAGTTACTGCTATGACAAGGTCGTTCGTTATCTGTTCGTCCGGTCAAGCGATAAGGGTATTTTCGCTTCCTATAGTGATCAACTTCCCGTTTGTTATCTACTTCGCGTTCATATTATTGTTGTCAATAGATAATTAGCATTTGGCGGGGTAAAACCTGAATGAGTATGAAAAAAGCTACAATTTATTATTACATACATACATACAT
Organism: Drepana arcuata; assembly: GCA_016069955.1. NCBI lineage: Eukaryota > Metazoa > Arthropoda > Insecta > Lepidoptera > Drepanidae > Drepana > Drepana arcuata. The sequence continues at coordinate 8,282 of JACCPG010010242.1, read as the reverse complement.
ATAATCACGCCTCTTTCCCGTACGGGTAGGCAGAGACCACTTCTATCCACTTGCTACAATCCTTACATACTTCTTTCGCTTATTTATTTATTATTATTATTATATTATAACCCTATGTTAGTAGTATATGGAGTATGACTTATCTTCCTCGGTGGCACTCTAAATTCGGCATTAGTAGTATTTAGGTCTAGAGAGAACTTGCGTTAATAAGAGAGAGAGAGAGTTCTCTGCCTTCCCCTTAAGAAAATCCGTCTGATAATATTATGTATAATATTAGACGCTGTATGTTATCAGAATAGCTATATTCTTTGATAATCATATATTTGCTGTTGGACGGCTAGTTCTAAATAGACTAGATAATGTGCTGTCTCAGAATAATCTAGCTTTTAGGATATGTAATTTTCCTACAACAGTGGTAACGCTATTTAATATTTCATTATATTATGACATTCAATAAGGGTTTCTTATGTTCCTTACTTTGAATAAAATGATTTGCATCTTATAAATGGTATTTCGTTGGGCTATTACAAGATCTGTAGGTACATAAGTGGGGCTATTAGAACGCTTAGCTCCATTAGCATTCAGCTTGCTTGCTTTGTTAGAGAGTTGTTATATTGCAATCAGTGTGTGGTGAAGTTGGTGCTTTGCGTGCGGTGCTCGCGGCGGGCGCGGACGCGGCCACCCCCGACCAACACGGAGGATATCCGCTGCATTACGCGGCGCAAATGTGCGGAGCGCCAGCTGCTACTGACCACCAGGTGCTCATTGATACGCTTCATTCAATCCTATTCTAGTTTAATTATTGTTGGCATAACGCATTGTCAGATGATTAAGGATCAAAATTACGACCATATGTTAAAGTTGAACTTGGTAAAGCAATGGAATTCAACACATGGTGAAGTCTTGGAAGTCTATAAATATAACGTTGTGAGCTTTGATCCTACTAAGTTTACCTACCATACCAATACGATAAAGTATTACCTCCATGGATGAATTACAAAACGTGAAATACGATCGCATTTCTGGATGAAAAATAATAAACGTTAGATTTTTTTAATACATGCATATCTATGTTATTTACGGATTTAGGATATTGCGGTTAATACAACCGTATTACCCGTAATATCCTTCTTGGTTGGAAATGGGTCTTGAGATCCTATAGCTTCAACCTCAGGCCTACCTAAACCTATAGACCTTATACCTTATGTAAACCTTATTCTATAGATTAAGCCCTAAATTTCGTTTTAACCCGTCATAGACACGAGGCGCTGCATTAGAAGTGTTACGTGCACTAGTGAAGGAAGGTGGTGCTCGTGTGGACGTGAGGGACGCAGACGGGCGCACGCCGCTCTTGTGGGCTGCGTCTGCTGGATCCGTGGCTGCTGTGCTCGCGCTTCACCAGGCAGGAGCTAAAGTAGACGATGACGACAGGTGCGGCACACGACAAGACACTTTGTGGTCTAAGTTTTATGCATTTATTTGGTCCACTGTTGAACATGGTTTAGTATAAGAAATAACGGGTTGTATAATTAAACATGTTATCATCACACCACTTCTTTGTCACAAAGAGTACCTAATACCCTAATTTCAATAAAAAAAACATTGTTTTTAAACGGGTTCTTCGATTGGTTTTGGTATTCATATTATCCAGGCGGCCATCAAGCGTTTGTTAGTGGTCATACTCGCTTATTGTCAATTCTAGTACCAAATGTATATCACCAGTTTGTTTTTGATCCCAGTAGCCTAATTTTCTTTCCTTTCATTTCTAGAGATGGTTTAACGGCTTTGCATTGCGCAGCCGCACGAGGGCACACCGAAGCTTTAGAAACATTGGTTGGTTTGTGTGGCGCTCGTGTTGACGTGGCTGATTCTCACGGGTGCACTCCGCTTCACTACGCGGCCGCCCTAGGCCACGCGGACGCCACGGCCGCGCTATTACATCATGGAGCTGACGCCCATCGCCAAGATAGGCGGGGCCGGAGTCCAGCACACACTGCCGCGGCCAAAGGCCAGATAGAAACCGTGCGGATACTTGGTTTGTATATACTTCGTTATCGAATAGTGTATAATAAGAATACTTACACAAACTATCGTTGACTAATATTCCAGGAGCAAGAGGCGCAAATCTTTGGTTGCGCAATTCAAAGGGCGATTTACCTTTGCATGAATCGGTGGCATCAGGAAGAAGAGAGCTTGTCAAGTGGCTGCTTGATGGGAGACCATCACAAGTAAATGCAACTAATCATGAGGGTCGCACTCCTTTACACATTGCTGCCGCAACTGACAACTCGGATCTTTGTCGATTATTATTAGATCGTGGCGCTGAGGTCAACCCAGTCGCAAGGTCATCGAAAAATGAACTAATGACACCTTTAGACTGTGCCACAGGTCGTGGACATCGGTCCACCGCTAAATACATACAAATGCATGGAGGCTTGCCAGCTTCAAAACTTTCAAATACACAAATTGTAATAGATGGTGGAACAATAACAGCATTGCCTACACGAAAAGTTACGAGTACTAAAATTGATTTGCATGATAAAATAAGAATAGAAAAAAGAGAAATCGTTGAAATCTCTAGTCCTGTTCCAGAAAGAAAAGTTGCTAGACATTATAATGATTCAACTAACGATTCATCTTCTGATAGTAGAAAAGCAACTAGAAGAAGATCAAGAAATAAATATCCAGAAGGGTATCATGGACGTAGGAAAAGACTAAATAATCAAAAAAGTTTTAGTGACGGTTACGACAGTGAATTAGATGCTAGCAGTGGCGATCCACATGATAGAAGACGCAGAGCTTCAAAGAAAAATAGATCGAAGAGTGAGCCTTCTCGACGCCACAGAACTAATTCTAAGCATCGCCGACATCATAAATCTGAGTCAGAATGCTCTTCAGATTCAGAAAGCTATTCTGTAAAAAAAAAGAGTAAGCGCCATCGTAAACGTTACAAAAGAAAGAGCACCTCACTTTCCGAAAGTAGTAGTTCAGAGTCTACTGAAAGACGTAGCACAAAACGAAAAGGAAAAAAAACTTCAATACATATCGAAAACGATGATGAAAAACAAAGTGTTAATATTATTAATTACAAAAGTACAGAAAATCCACAAAGTACGGAAAATAAAGAAACTGAAGTAGCGAGTACAGCAAATGAAATATCAACAGCCGCAACGTTACCCGAGTCTAATAATGATGACAAATTAATTAAAAACAGAGTGCAAAGTGAAACCGAGACGGATACATTGTCAGTTATAACAAACATGATTGTAACAGAAGCGCAAATTCATATGGAGCGTGAATCTAGTCAACATGGTAGTTCTGAAATTACAGTAACTGTAGATACTTTAAACAATGTTTCCATAGAGACATCCAATATGTCAATAACCCAAAAAGATATACAAGACGAAGAAACCAAAACAGATGTAAATAAATCAGAAACTTGCCCTACCACGGCATCACCACTTGTCGATAGTCCATTCGAAACCAAAATATGCAATGAAACCGATGCACCAAATGCTCTAAATGAATCATCTAATCTAAAATCATCGAATCAAGCTAATGTCGAAGAAAATAAAATCGAAGAAAGTTTGGAATTATCACAGATGCCTGAAACAGAGCAGGCTGAAGTACATAAGGAAAGTATAAAAAGTTCAAAAGAAAATTCGCAACAAGGACCTGAAAAATTGAGCCCAGAAATGACACGTGGTGATAATGAATCCTCCACTAACAGTTCTAATGTTGAAGAAAATAAAAAGAAATCATTTCAAGTCCTATCAGGCCCCAATGAAGTACACGCTGAAAATAGTATTTTATCGGGAGATAATAAAACTAGTTTGGATGTTTCAAGTATTGACAAAACGGAATCTCAAGAAAAAAATAACTCACCTATTGTATCTTTCGCCAATAAAGATGAAATCTTTGGAAGTAAGGATTCAGATAGGTCAGACAATTTAATGGGTGAATCAATCAGTCATAATGACGAGCTAAATGAAACAAACCAATGTGACTCTAAGCAGGAAACTAGTGAGAATAATGCAATCAGCTCAGAGGAGAAAAGAAAAGATTATGCATCCACAACAGGCAGCAGTACTGAGAATGCTCAATCAATGGATAAAGGACTTGTTACTGTTATTGATGAAAATGGGACTGCTTCTGTTCGGGCGGTGCAGCAAGTGATTTTAGAAAATACATCTGAAGAATTCGGTTTGTCGCTATCCCAAGCATCCCCTAAGCGATTAGGGAAATCCTCACTGAAAGATCAAAGTCAAGGCAGTAGCAGGAAAAGTAGTATATACGAAACTGAAAGTTACAAAGTACTGTCTGAGACTATAATACCCAATGAAATTACTCCTGGAATATTGAAACGAAGTAGTAAACTAGAAGAAGGCTCTATCGAAGATGATAAAGAGTCAAGCATCAGAGGAAAATTGGTGAGAGACGGCAGTATTTACGGTAGAGTTCCAAGTGTGAGTGATAATGAATTATATAGTCAAACGGAAGTTAACGGGCGAAGGAAACGATTTCGCAAAAAGGGCAGAGCCAAGAGCCGCACGACTATTAGATCAAAAAGTGAGAACTCCGAAAGAGGTTATGAATCTAGTGGACTGATGGATTCGGGTTTTGAGCCGAGTCCAAGAGCTCTTCAACGTCGCATCACAAGTCCGCGTCTTGCGGCATATTACCAACAAAGAAATGCCAGTGGGAGATTTTCAGGCAAATCGGACAGCAGAATACCTGTTAGAAAACCTGGAGACAAGAATGCTGTGGACATGAGATCTGTAACACAGAGGATTCAAACGAACATGAGGCGGTAAGTAAAATACATCTGATATGTATTCCTTAATTTTATTGGTTACAAGATTCTTGTCACTAGTGCAATATTATAAAAAAAACTAGCTTATGCCCGCTCTATGTATTGTAATTTAAATAACTTTGATTTCCAGATATTACTGTGAAAGAAAAATATTTCAGCATCTATTAGAACTAAAACGGTTACAAATTAGATCAAGCAAGACAAATGAATCTGTTCTTGTTAAGAGAGCCATCGACGAATATAATAAGTCTAGCTTAGCAAGTGTCGGACTGGGAGCATACAGTAATCCAGATTTCTCATTTAGTAGCTTCGAAAAGTTCCTTTACGAAAGTCTAAGAAAGTTGCAGAAAAGCGGCAAAAAGCACTTAGACAACTTGCCTGAAAAACCAATTGACTTTGATTATGGAGAGAGCGAACTGTATAAAATGAGTGCTATCCCCGACAATCCATGTCTTTGCACCAGCAAGACCCACCGCTGTTTCCACGCCGTTCACGCATATACTGGGATACCATGCTCTGCATACAGTAAGTACCTGTTCTAGCACTATATTATAAAATCTAATAAATAAATATTTACTGTATTTGATATCGTTCTCTCCAGTTCTAAATAAATATAATTTATTGCAGTACCTTATAAGTGGGACCATCACACAATGCCGAAACCAGCCACAGCTGGCCCGAGTAACAAGTCAAAAGGTTTCCTTCCTAAGATCAATTCTAAGCCTCCGTTAGGTGCAGCCAAGGCTCATGTCACTCTTGAAGTTACTCACGGAACTGAGAAACAGTTAATAGCTTTACCAGCTGAAAAGTTAGATAAGAACAAACGGTATTACGTAACTTTCACTGTAAAAGGATCGGAGCCTGCTTCCGATAATGATAATTTGTCCCCGAATGCTGCACTGAACGCCAAGAGCGTCCGAAGTGGCTAATAAAATCACCTAACATTTAGGGAACAATTGTTTCGTGTTTCTAGGAAATTGCCGATAACGAAAGGCGTGTTGGGTAATTACAGAAGAATATATAACGTCTTCAGATTTAATTTCAAATGAATGGGGAAATAAATCACTGCCAGACTGATGGATTAAAAAGAGAGATATGTATGTGATAGAATAATATTATAGGATGTTTCTGCACTAATCATTAATAAAGGTATATTTATGTAAAAAAGTACCTTCTTTTTACATGTCACAATATACAGAAAGTACAACCTTGATATCGATATATTAATCAGCCCCAATACAAACAATTAGAATGTCTGAAGAGGTGACAGGACAATTTCTTTTTAAGAGACGATATACCTATATACCAACCTTGATAGATCATTTTGAATATTAAGTTATGGAGTAAGGTTGCCTATTGAATTTGTTTACCAAATTTGACCATTTGATTCACTAAGCTTTATATCAATGCATAAAATGAACAACCTCAAAGGCCTAAAATTTGTCAAATTTGGAATATGCTTATTTCCATGTCTCTAAAAGAAAGAGATAAAGAATATAGTTGTGCGTCGTCATTCTGTACACAGTCAGACTGAAAGAAACCGTCCCTGTATTTATCATATACGATAGTATATATTTTTTTAAATATATAGTAAAGACGAAACTATTTAATATTATATTATTTTCTACATTGTCGTTGGTCAAGTACTGTGTAGTCTTCCTGTTAAAATGTACTCTTAACTATTGCACTCTTTAATATTATTTATGTCATTACAACGGGTCGCCTCACCGGGATCTTGAGGTAGCTAGTTCTATAAAATTCGATATTATATTGGATCCAAATAAGATTATTTTTATATTAAATAGTACAAAGGCCCCATTGTTGTTTGCACCAGAATATTGTGGATATACTCAACCTTGTAGAAATATTAGATATAATTAAATGTAATCAAACATAAATTGTCTTTCTATTTAATATGTACCTACTCCAAACTATAACTTAGACAGTTAAGTAGTTCAATCATTGCCTAGTATTATACGTGTATATACTTTTCATCAAAAAAATCGAAACACCTTGCAATTATACCTGATATTATTCACTATTAAACGACATCTGACATATATTCCTAAATATATTTTTTTTCTGATAATCCTTACCAAACAAACTTGCAAGGTATTTCGATTTTTCTGATGAGAAGTGTATATCAGGGCCATAGAAAGCCATTAGATTCACAATAAGACCCAATAGATGGCCCGGCCCTTGTTGCTTGCCAACACAATTTAAATTTATTCAACCATGCGGAGCGGTGGGAGAGTAAGTATTTATAATAAATTATATGCCCAATAAAATAAATACATTTATTAACCTAATACAATTATTAAAACCATAAATATTCATAGTTACAAACAAGTTACAACGAAAGGGGATAGATGTGATTGGTATGTCCTGTAGCGTTGGTTACACTCCAAGCAGCAGGGCGACTCCTGCGAGAGTCCAGCGAGTTGGTTTGTCCTTGGTCTTCAAGTTGAAGGTCCACACGAATGTTGGACCTCGCATACTGTGAGTTAAAATGTATGCTTTTATTTTCAATGAAATGAAGATGCGTCGTCTCACGTAACCCTATCGCCAAATATGATCTACAATTTGTGCTTAATATAGCCACAAAGGTAATGTGTAAAAGTGTCGTCATGGCGTCAGGGGGCAAAGGAATGAGTGTGCAGTTACCGAATCTTGTAGACGGGACACTCGTAGACGTTGCGCGTATCCTGCTTGTCCTGCGTGACAGCCTTGATGAAGATGACGGGCATCATGGGGAAGAGCTCCATCATGCGCGACTCCACGATGCCGCCCGTGGCCGTGTCCCAGCGCGCGCCCTCCATGTACAGCCCGTGGATGTTGGCGCCCTCGCGGGGCGGCGCACTGCACGCACACATTATATGTATACACCACTATATAGATAGTGCCATCCACGAAGACGCGCCCCACCAATTTCTAGTCGAGGGGGTCGCAGGGTAATGAATGACGGAGAGTATTACCCGACTCCATTAATTGTAGTGTGCGTGCTTGCAGTCACAGATAATCAATGTGTACCAATAATACTCAAACATTAGTGGAAGGTTGCACGCTTACAATATAAGACGCGCTATACTATTCTTCCTCATTTAATATATGAGGAAGAATAGTGGGCACGTCTTAGTGGATGGCACTATCTATACGCATCGCCAGTGTACAGTTCGATAAATACCTTACGTGAATTACGTGCTACGAACTGCGGGTTTGATTAAAGTTGATTTAATTTGGCGATTATTCCTAGGATTTTTTGTTGGAATACAACATCGCATGTGTTAATCCACCTAATAATCTATTTCTGTGACAAATTTCAGATTTCTGTTCAGTAGGTTTAACCTGAATGTAGGTAATAAAAACAAATATTCTCACAGTTTCTGATTTATAATATTAGTAGAATTTGGATCTTCGGTATATACCATAAATCGCGCTTATTACGTTACATTTGACTAAATATCACGGA